>JAQIXJ010000708.1:0-28493 GCA_034700185.1 Phthiracarus laevigatus
TCTATAGTTTAACGGTATTCCCAATTGCTCGATCACAAGCTTTAGCACGCTTTTATATTATAATCATTTTGCAGTTTTAAACAATGTTTAGTGCTTTTTAGATTTTAAAAATAAACAATGATGAATAAAACTAAAAAATAAACTTTTTTTGCTTATGTCGTTCTTGTTAATAATTTAATATGATGAGCTTGTTAAGTAAATTTAAAAATTTAGTAAGTCAAATAATTTATATGTTTTAAATGTTAGCCAAAATTGAACATTCTTTCATCAAAAGTTTTAATAAATTGAAAAACATAAAATACAAAAAAAAATTTAAAATAAAAATGGAAAAAGTAAAATAAAATTCCATAAAAATGACACAAACAGTAATAAAAAATTAAAACCCACAAGCTGACTTTTTCAAAAAAAGCTAAAAAAATATAAAATTTACTCACTTTCAACAGAATGACATTACCATGCCAAATCCAAAAGCTAACTGACCTAATGAGCTTTTAATGAAAAGCAAGAACAAACATTAGTAATGGGTTCACTTTGACTTTAAATCGATTGTCTATTGTTGGCTAAAGTTATTGATTTCTATTTTTAAACAAACAAAATTTTTAATTATTAAATTAGATAGAAACCCGCTTCACGTGAAAATAACATTTTTATGCCCGTATAATGTATTAAAGTGTTTATATTCTTGTAAATAACGGTTATTTAAATTTAATTTCTGTTATTTTGTGTTATTATTGCATTTAACGCTTAACATTTTTTGTGCAATACAACAATAGGTTAAAAGATTTTAGTAATTGTTAGGTAAAGTTAGTAAAAATAGCTCATTCCTATATTGTAGGAGAACGTGACGGAGAGAGGGAGAGAGAGAGAGAGAGAGATGAAGCGATTAATATATAATAAGGAAACTCGATAAAAAAATTTATGTGCTTCTAAACATTGTTATAAATATTACTTCAGTGAGTGTTAAGAATAATTTTATTCATTCTTAGTTTAGCTGTCGATGAGGTTATCAAAATTATGTTATAAATTATAATAAGAGCGTGTCATAACGTGTTTTAGTATAATTATTAAGACGCATGACACCAAATAATGATCATATTAACCTGATATTAACCATAAGTGACCAATTTTTAGCCGTGTTTTGAGCCTAATTAAGCTACTTTTCCCCATTTTTTTTGTTCTTTTTGACACAATATAAGCCAATTGCTTAATTTTTAGTCATTTTTTGCCAATCCTTATTTTGCCTCTAATTAAGCCAATTTCGACCCACATTGACTCAGTTCCGGCCAAAATTTAACAAACGTTTTCTTCATTATTGCCTGATTTTTGTGATCTAAAAAAGTCTACAAAACGTAGATTACTTAGTTACAGCCAAACATTGCAAATCTAATAGCTGACTTTTTCAAATGGAGCTAAAAACTGATTAAATAATTCTATATTTAAATTCGATAGGGAAAAACATGACAGAAAGACAAACAGATAGTCATTTTTATCGCCAAAGTTCTGCAGATTTTTTGAAATATTGAGTTTTTAAATTGTTGATAAAAACATGTATTTTAATAATTAAAATTAAAAGTTAAGTCAATATTAAAAAAACAAATTAAATCAAAAGAACATATGGAATGATTGTTAATCTAAAAAACAAAATCTTATAAAGTAATGTTTAACTTAATAACAAATCTATTACTAATGACAAAGTTAATTTAATTTAATAAAGAAATTTAAAACTTGAAGATTTTTTAATTCTTTAATAGATTATCATAAAAATGTTTTTATCTCATTATAATAAAGTCAGCTACTTAAACTAATATGTCTCTATGTGTGTACTTGATTGTGTACACTTTTAATTTGACAAAAAAAGAGTTAAAATTGGCTTTTGTAGGTGCAAAGTAGTCCTATTATTAGTAAAAATGGACTAAAAATGGAGCAATTTTTGTCAAATTGTCACAGAATTGGGTCACATATGGTTAATATCGGACCAACTATTAGTAACTTTTGGCGGCATACGTCTTAATAACTTAACTAAATTTCTATGACACACTCCAAATTTTGGCTATAAGAACAGTTTAAATATAATCGTCGACAGACATTGTAATTAAATTTTTTCAAGAAAGATTTAGTTCAATACTTAACTTTTAAACTGATTTGTCAGCTTCGTTAGCAAATAATTATACATTCATAACAAATAAATAATTGGATTTACAATAACTAGTATAAAATGCATTACATTAGTGTTTTTATTTTGTTTCTAAGATATTATTTAATTTTTGAAAAAGTAATTAAATTTATGTCAGTCACCTATGTTTTAATAATTAAACAATGACAATGAAAGTGAGCGAACGATTCGCATTTATTAGATTAATGATATCTGTTAAACGAATTACATGTGATAACCAAAACTCAGTTGGAAGAAAAAGTAAAAATTCATTTCATAATTATTTTTTATTTAGTTTGGAAACTCAAACGTCTATCTGTATTATAACTGATTGAAAAATATTTATATGGAAAAGTGTTAACAAAACTGTCAACTTACTTGTTTTTTATTAATTAGTTTTCATATTTTTATTGAATTTTTTGTTACCTTTTGGTGACTATTGAAAATTTAAATAGAATTTTATCAGAACTTCAGAATTTCTAATTAGAACCGTAATCTATTGGTGAATTAATCCAGAATATGCCCCTTAAAAAGATAGGAACCATGACAAATTTAAAACTTGAATCATTATCGTTAATATTAATTTAAATATCTTTAGAATAAAATAAGTAATTAACCAAAAACTTTATTTTTGTTAATTGAATGCCAATGATTTTGGATAAGTTGTGTTCCAGCATATGCTTTACAATAATTTGTAATATAAAACATTCTTGATTAAACAATTAGCTGAATTTTTTTAATTTGGAAGTTCTTCAAAATATTAAAAGCAGACATTATTATTGTTTATGATGTTCATTTCATAATAGATGCGGACGGAATAGTAAACATAACCAAAATCTGAAAAATGTTGATGTTATAATGGCAACAATTGTTACATAAGATTTTATTAGTTATAGCTTATGTTGATGTTTATAAAGTGAAATGAACATTAAAACGCATCCTATAGTCTATACAAAGCTTCATGAATTTTAATGAGTTATAGTCCACTGACACACATATAGACATGTATAATCAAATTAAATACTACTTAAAATTAAGTTAAATTTCCATAATATAATATATAAAGTTTTTATATAAACCAAAGAATTTCAAGGCAGTTATGCCACCCAGAATGATAATTTAAGGATATCAAAATTTGTTGCCAAAAACTCATTGAAATTAAAATTCGTTTCTTTCCCTCTAGATTGAAGTCTATCATAAAAGTATCATTATGATTTATTTTGACAAATTATGATAATTACTACAACCATTAAAATTAGTATTGCTACATAATGATAAATAATGTTCCCTTAATAAACATTATTGACACTATTATAATCTTTAATATCCATTTTTCAACTCTATTCATTAAATTGAGAGAATTTTGGTAGCATGCAGCTTACTATTTAACTAAAACATATTATAACGCGCCTAAATGAGCCTTAATTAGCATTTTTGATGTTATCTCGTCGACATCTAAACTAATAATGAATAAAATAATCTTGAACAGTGACTGAAGTACTATTTCTAGCAGTATTTTAAAGTACATAAAAGTTTTAAGGAAACAATGTTAATTATAAGTTTTGTTTGCGTAAAAATTAATTTACAAAAATGTTAATCAATAAAATAAAATGTTTGTTTTGGCGTAACGGGAATGCAGTTATTTATGAAACTCTAACCAATTTCATATATCTATATTTGAATAAAATTGAACGCATGACAAATGGGCATTCTTACTTTGCATAAAATGTCATTTAATGAGAAAGTTTAAGTGACATTGGTATGTTTTAGCTTTTCCCTCGAAAAGATGCTTCGCTTAAATAGTTTGTTTGATGATTAAAAATTTAAATCTATTGATTAAAAATTTTAAAAATTGTTTTCTCACTGGTACGATTTTAATTTAAAAAGTAAATTTAACTATTACTTATGGAATAAAAAGGATCACAGTGATGTTGGCCAGAACAATTCTATAATAAGAGAAACAATATTTAATTTCAGTTAATTTTTATAAAAAAAAACAAGAAAAATCATTTAATGTTTAATAATAATTACCAAAAAATAGAGGAAAAATAACACCAACACCAATTTTTAAAAACATAGTTAAATATATATATCTTTTTTTTCCAACAGCCAATATTGTAAGAGAATTTTTTGTGATTATAATTAAAATATTCATTAACGTTGAAACTACAGTTTGAAATTCCATTAATAGAAACAGCCTAGTATAATAATTGAAATTTTTATGTCAAAAAAAATATAAACAAGAATTAACACTAGTAATGCGCTCGCTTTGATTTCATTCTAATATTGACTTACATTATTTCTATTTTTAAACAAACAAAACAACAAAACATTAAATTACTATTGTTTCGATAAAATTTTTCATGTGCTTTAAAACATTGTTATAAGTAGTACTTCAGTTAGCGTTAAGGATATTGTTATTCATTCTTAGTTTAGCTGTCGACGAGGTAACATCAAAATTGTAATATAGATAAAATTAGGTGCTTGTCATTACGTGTTTTAGTAAAATTAGTAGTACGCGTGACGCCAAAATTTACTTAAATTTGCCCTGATATTAACCACATTTGACACAATTTAGCCCTGTTTTGGCACTTGCAAAGCCAATTATGCCCCTTTTTAAGTAATAAGTGAAAAAAATTAAAGACAGACAGACAGACAGACAGACAGACAGACAAATAATGTGTTTTTTATATAAAGTGATAATTGCGGAGTGATTATAGCTTAGCCTTTATTTTTTTATTACTTTTATTTAAACATTTATAATACTAATAACTTTGTGGAACTAAGAATTTTAATATTTAATGAATTAACAATTAGTTCACTTTGAATTGCAATAATTTCTTTTTACAATCAATTTTAGAAAACACTGCATTATTTAATAAATTTTGGTGGAATATTCCATTACGTTGAGCACTCTTAAAATACGTTGGTTGATTGCGATGATTGCACAGACATTCTATTGTTCTTACAATATTATAGATAATTAATAAATTGTTTTTTGACTTTTACATTGATAAACATTTAAACAACTTATTGTTAGAGTTTAATTTATAAATAGTGACCGTTTATTTGCGAATAGTCCTACTGATTGATATTAATGGGCTGAGATATAACAAACACTGTGAACACTCTTACTTTATCTAAGGGATTTTAATCTTTACTCTAATAAAGGGAATTCACCAACTTCTTATGTAAAACAAGAACGACACATTCATAGAGGGCTCACTTTTCATAGGTTCATGCATATTACTGTAACAAATATACTAGTTTTTAAGCAGATGGAAAAACATTAAATCCCTTATATAATAAAAAACTGAGGACACCGCGACGGACGGACGGACAGACAGACATTGTCAAATCCATAAGCTCGATTTTTTTTTAAAAAACTGAGCTTAAAATTATGGTTTTAAAACTTATGACTAATTATATTCGAATCAAACATTTTATGATAGCAATGACTACAGTGAAACGAATATGTATGTTCTGCATTAAAATTTATATGAAGTGGAAAGTGCTAATTGAAATGTGATAAACCAAAATCATTTTTCAGTTTAAATGATCTTAAAATTCATATTTATTTCGACTTTAATTTATAAACTAAAACATTTTAGAGTCTCATAACGAAGTAAAAAATATCTCAAAATGCTACTAATGAATGTATTTGTAAAATTATTGTTCACTAACCATCGCTAGGAAACTTTATTTTCTTTTATATATCGTTAAACAATAAAAATCACTTTACTTTAATAAATTGATTGTATTTAGAAGATTGTATTTATTTTCTAATTCGTTGTATTTAGAAATTGATTCTCAAATAACAACTGTTACGAAAAGTTGTTTCCAAAATCTATTAAGATCTGTTTTAAAAACTTAGATTTTAGATAAAAAATTTTAATAAATGCAAAAAAAAATCATAAAATTTTAACTTTATCCTATATTTTTATTAAAACTTTTATAAATGAGCTAAAATGAAGCGATAATGAATTAGTTATTTATAACATCATAAAAGAAGTAGAAATTTTCTTAAAGAAGTTATTGTTGACATAAGTTTTTTATGTAATAATTTATAAAATCTAAACACATATTATTAAATTGCTAAAAAACCGATGAAATTAAAATTCAACTTGAAATTTAATTTCAAATAAATTAAATTGTAAAATTTAAAGTTCAAATTTAAACGAAATATAAATAAGCGCATTTCCAAAAATCGGATTTGAAATGAAATTAAACCGAAAAATGTTTAGTAAAAAACTAACGTTGTTCATTGATTAGTCCATTTTAATTGTGTCCATAATTATAAGAACGTGTTTATGATACTATATAATACAATTTGTTTAAAGTTTATTTACAGTGCATATTTGTCAAAATACTAACTCTAAAGGTTTCTCAAATTTTTTAATTATATTATTTCACTTTTGGTATTTATTTAATATTTTTGTTTGATTTCACTTACGTTTATTTAAATTTTCATTCCAATTGTATATTTAATTCCATTACACAAGTTTTTTTGTTCACGTTGAACTCACTTTTTAACTTCATTCATATAAAATTAAAGTAGTAATTATATTTTATTTATAGTTTATTATATAATTACATTAATAAACCTATTGAAGATTTCATTAGGTTTTATAAAGTCTTTAAATTTTGATCAAGCATTTTTAGACAGAGATTGTTCGATAATTTACTCGATCTTTAAGTTGATACTAATGAAAAAAAACTATTTTCAGCTTGACACAATCTCGTAATTAAATCTTACAAATTATTTTATAATACATTTAATAAAAGTTCATTAATAAAAACATTAAAAAAATATATTGTATTCTATAAATTGGTGTTGCTTCATGTTTAAAAACTTTGAATCAAATTCGAATAGTTTTACAGTTTTAATTCTATTAATTAAATTTGACAATCAATCTTAATATGAAAATTTAATATGACAAAAACAAACGTATTCTAAAAATTTTAAAAACGGTTACGGGATACAAATCGCAATCAATACACTTTAATAAGTGATTTTTAAAAAAACATATGGTAGTTCACAACCTTTACGTTTTCAACTATTTACGCATTTTGTTCCAACATTTAAAATGCGAAACAAATAATAGCTAGATAAAAGTTATAGCAACTTTTATAAATAGCATGCCAGAACAAATAAAATATTAATTTATCTTGTATAGTTATAAGGTTTTTACTACTTTAAATTTTTGTTATAACAATTTTAATTAGTATTGCTGCACAATGATCTAAATAGCTAATCTTCATTAAATGAAGTAGAAAATTATTTTTATTTCACCATAAACTTGTATATGAATTATACGTTTTAATTAATTTTAATAATTTTTCAAAATCTATCATATTCTATAAATTAGTGTTGTTTTATTATCTGTATCCTTATTATATCTTAAAAGAATAATATTTCTCACTCTCTCTGTAACAATCTCCTACAATACAAACTTAAACCATTTTCACTTCCTTTATCCAACAATGCTAAAAAAAGTTTAAAACGTAATATGCATACTGTGTTATCGCTCTAGAAATTAGCCTGAAAGTCAACAATAAAATAAAAAGATATATAATTTAAACAATATAATATGTTATACGGGTATGTTATATCCACGCGTAGTTCTACGGGTATGTTATATCCACGTTCTAACTAGTTATATACTATTCTTTCTCTCTCTCTCTGTCACTTTCTCCTACAATGATAAAATCATCTAATTTTATCAACGTTAACTAACAATATAAAAAACTTTTAACCGTTATAGAACAATGTTTAATAGCGCAAGAAAAATTATAATTGATATTTCATCAATTAAATAATTCTTAAAGAATATATTAATGAATTTAAACTTGATAGATGAACTCATTGATTATTGTTGTGAATGAATTAAAGAGCTAGAAATGGTTATATTGACTCGAAGAGGGTTCCATATGTATATTGTATAATAGCGTG
Source organism: Phthiracarus laevigatus (assembly GCA_034700185.1). Classification (NCBI taxonomy): domain Eukaryota; kingdom Metazoa; phylum Arthropoda; class Arachnida; order Sarcoptiformes; family Phthiracaridae; genus Phthiracarus; species Phthiracarus laevigatus. The sequence continues at coordinate 8,106 of JAQIXJ010000708.1, forward strand.
AGAAAAGCAAAGGGTGATAGTCAACAATAAAATAATATGCTCGCAATCTTTTCAAATTTCGAAATTAAACAATAAATAAAAGTTCTGTTAACGATTTAAAACGTTGTACAATATATCAGCAATAGAATGATTATTGCTTATTCTTATTGTGAGCGAATTTAGAGTTAAAAATGTATTAATACTTTTACTTTTATAACCTAATAATATTTAACTAATGAAGAGCAATTGTTTTTTCTATTAATGATACATTCAACAATAAAACAATGTAGTGAGGTTATTATTACGCTTATATTAACAATATTAAATAAATACGGGGTATAAGGCAAAAACTGGTTATTACTGATTGTTTAAGGGAATTAAACAAATAAAATGTTTTATTTCGGCGTAGCGGGTTTCAAAAACTAGTTTTAATTGAACTATTATAGATTTGAATTGTTTGAAGTTATGGTAAGAATGGGAATCGAGATTAATATAAATTTTGTTTTTTAATTTCAGTTTTGTTTTATTTCTGATAAATCATTTGTATTTTACTTTTATCTGTTAAAACGCGATACATTACTTATTGTTGCCTTCAGATAAAGTAGTTAGTAATTGTTAGAGAATGTTGTCATTTGTCGATGCATATTTTTAAGCTCACTTTTTTTAAAAAGGCGAACTTATGGAATTGACTATGTCTGTCTGTCGTAGTGTCCGCAGTGACTCAAAGTTGCACATGAACTGATCTTAAATCTTATATTAATGAAGAGACTTCTCAGATTTCTTATACTAACAAAGGAATTTGACATTTTGTGATCTTGGCTTAAATGATTAAATTTATATGATATACTGTAAGTAAGCTTAAACCTAAAGAAAAATGAGCTGTCTATGAATGTTTCGTTCTTGTTTAAACCTTACTTTAGGCCATTATAAACTAAAAACTAGTTTAAAATAGATTAATAAATTCGGAATAAATTATTTTGGCAGATTTTAGAAAAAAAAGTCAACATATATTATATATAATATTTATTTAATCCTCTTGTAAATTTGAAGATTTTAATTCTCTTTATTAGAATAAAACAGAATATTTTAAGTCGAGTTATAATTTGGCATAAAAATTTTTTATACTGAAAATAATTTTAGAAATCAATATTGCATCTTCTAAACAAAAACATTAGTAACAATCGTCGCAGACTACTACTTAAATCACAGTAATTCTAATTCCATTATCTTCAAGTAAACAGTCTATAAAATACTAATATTATTGTTACACAATTATTGTTAAAATGTATTTGGCTTTCAATTGTGTTCGTTTATTTAATTAATTTTTAGTTTCAACATTGAAAGCGAAAACCGAAAGCAATAGTAAACTTCTTTAATTTATTTGTATACTAATTTTGAGAAATTACAATTAGATTATTTAATGTATTGAACCGATTATAAACCATTAAACTATAATATTATTATTTTAAAATATGTTCTCATTTAATTTATTAATAAACATTTTAAGTTTATTATTTTATTCATCCGTCAAATGTCAAACACCAGGTAAATCATGTGTTTATTGAACTAATAAAATCAGTTTATAAATGAAAATATATTATCAAATGAACTTTTATACTAAACAATTAATAATGTATAAACTAATTCAATAGATATAACTGTATTAATTTGATGAATAGAATTAAGTTAAAATTTAATTTAAAATTTTACAATTGTATTCATTGGCCGAAATATTCATCAATTTTTCAAAAAATTATATAATTTGAATTTATCGAAAATACTTATTTTAATCATTCATACAATAGAATCAGAAATGATCATTCAAAAAAATAATGAAGTTGAAACTAAATGGAAATTAATTAAAGAGGGATGAACTGTTGAGTAACCAAATGATATAATACTTGAAAAGCGATCGCAGTTTTTTAATATCAACAATATTGAGGGTGAAAACCAAAAGTGGTGTATTAATCAATATTACGTGTCAGCACTCAAAAACATAACAAAACAAGAATGAACATTAGTAATGCGCCCACTTTGACTTTAAATCTATTTTTGGCTTACATTATTGATTTATATGTTTAAACAAACAACATTATTATTGTTTCGTTAAAATTTTTTATGTGCTTTAAAACATTGTTATAAATAGTACTTCAACGAGTGTTTTGAATACTTTTATTCATTCGATGAGATTTAGCTGTCCATGAGGTAACATCAAAATTGTGCTTATATGGGCTTATGAAAAAATAATTAAATTAAAAAAAATGTAAATTGAATAAATTGAAAAAAGTATTAAAAATAAGTGCGCAGATCCAGAAATAACGGTCAAATCCTATAGCTCGGCTTTTCAAAGTGATCAAAAAGTGGGTTTATCAATGGCTTGACAATTAACATAATCAATTAAATAGACGAGAGATGAATATTTTACTTTTAAACCATTTTACAGCTTCAAAAAACTTTATATAGTTTTATAATTGAAAAATAATTGCGAAAAAAATCTTAATGACTTTCACTTAAAAGAAATTAAAGAGCAAATTAAAATTTAAATTTGATATGACTGAATTGTATTTAAAACAAACTTTTGTTTCGAATCATAATCATTTAATTTTTTAAATTTGTCAATAATGTCTTTTTTAAAACTGAATTAAAGATTTTTTACAAAAAATTGTGCAGAAACGTTTTTAAATTTTTCTCAAAATCATTAAAAGCATAATAACTTGACATGTGTTTTTACAATTTTTAATTTCATTAACATAAACATTTAACGAAAAATCTAATATTTTGAAAATTTTGGGGATATAACAACTTCTTTAATGGTAATTATCGCACTAATATCTTACGATCTTAAGAACTATAACATTGTTCACAAAATTGTAGCAACTGATAGAACACAATAAAGTGTTTAACAATTCAGAATACACACTTTACCTTACATTTTAAGAGATAATCAACTAAATGAAGCAGACAGACTGGATATGTACATCTGATCCGAACCACAATAAGTTTGATAAATAAAAGCTTATTTGTTACTAATGCAATGATTTGCGTAAATGTGGCGCAAAGCCAAACAAGAACTGTGACAAATAATTACAATCACAATCTTGGGTTTTTCTGTGTGTTATTAGCAATGTTCGAATTAATCGGTCAATTATACGATTATTAAGACAGTGAAAAACGTTAGAAAAAAGGTGCAAAATCGTTTATTAATCGTAAGAAAAATTGTTCAAAAAAATCGTTTGAAAAAATTTAATTTTTTATCACAAAACTGAGTTATAATGCACTATAATGCAAACTATATATTGTTTTCAGTGAAACACTTTCTATTGTTTATAAAAATGCTTTATTTTTCGAAAAAGATCATTAAACATCAGTTGAAACTAACGAGAGATTTTCAAGCCTAATTTTTTCTTCCAAATTAAAAGTATCTTAAGAAAATTAAATTAAAATCTTGTTTTATTCTAAATATATTTTCCAATTTATCAATTCTTTTGTTAATTTTAAAAAAAAATGGAAAAATAGTTTAAAATTAAAAAAATCGTTTAATATTTTTAAAATTGTTTGAAATTTCAAAAATCGTTTGGTTCGTTTAATTTGTTTACTTAAATTTCACTGAGTTAAGTTTAAATCGGTTTAAAAACTCGTATTTTATATCAATTTTAAGTTTGTTTTCAATTATGATATATACATATTTCAAAGTGGTATGTGTGTGTGTGATAGACTATATAGGCATGGAACATGCACTCCCTCGACCCCTATATCGTTGGATTCACATCCACGATAGGAGTGCAAGTCAGGGTGTTTGGAAGTAGTGGGACCCCCTAAAAAATGGTGACGGCAAAACTAATTCAATAGCATAATAGGGGTCTACCCTGAACGACCACTGCCTCAACACCTATATCAATGGATTTAGATCGATAAAAGGTGGGCATGTGAGGGGGTTTCAAGGTGGCAGGAACTCCATTAATTAGGAGGGGTCAAAAATAAATTCAAAATTCCCTTCGACACCTACATCAATCAACTCATCTCAAAATACTGAGTTAAATTAGGGGTCACTTGAGTGGTGGGCATCCACCCATGGAAAATCTAAACATTCCCAAATATATAAATACTGATAATCCGCGCGAAACACCGGCTGGGACTTCGTAAGCATATATTTTTGAAACAAATCAAAAACCAAATTTTAGTTTGTATTGATTTGTGCTGAAGCAGTGATAAAGCGAGAGTGTGTCACCAATCGACCATCAGCTTCTTCTGTATTCATAGCATTTGATATAATGTAGTCTACGCCATATTAAATAGTATTCCATTGCTGTATCAATCGATAGAACTCTTTACTCGTGTCGATATCGAAAATAATATTGTCTAATTTGGATATAATTTGGCATAATCTGTGTTTGACGTACATTAAGCTTTTCGCCAAATTGTTGAAAATTAAATGCCATTTGCCACGCAAATACTCGTAATTAATAGTAATTGTTTCTGGAGATCGCCCTAACACTTGAGAGGATACACCATTTGTTGACGTTATTATATTATTAATATCGAAATTACTATATTTTATTTTATTTTTAGTTGCTCGTAAGGCACGTGTAAACCGCTTCACTTCTTTATTGACACCCTTGTGATGACGATTATCAATAGTTATAGACTGCGCATATGCTTTCACAAAAATTTCATGACGTGCACTGCATGCTACTGCTAAAGCATAGTCTATACTAGCGTCCTCTGATTTCATTACTTTCAGCGGTGTAATGGTGGTTTCTGTGATAATAAGACTCAAACTTTATCACACGATTTTGTACTCTAGAGTGAGACATAAAATTTGGATCCACTAAAATTGATTTCTAAAACTTTTCTACAGAGCCAGCGCTGAAGATAAAATTTTCTATCCTAAAAATAGACCTCACTGTCTCATGATTGTCATTCGGTTTTACCGCATAAATAAATTTAATAAGGTAATGGCTATTAAACTAAATGCATATTTAAACTCTTATTTGTTTGCTTATAATAATAAAAATAATAAAAACAATGGTTTATGTAATGTTCAGGTGAATAATGTTACGCCTATTATTTGACAAATCTGACAATTTATGTGTTTTCGCAATGTCTGGAATCATCGTAATCATTGTTTCGGTATATTAAAGAAAGGTATTGTGTCTGCATTGTGTCTGCTATTATCACATTTTATCTGTGTATGTACTGTAATAGCATTATAACTGCTTTTTATCATTTTATTTGATTAAGACCGGAAAAAACTAGACTATTATTATGGCCAGTAATATTAATTAATTTAATTAAAAAGCATTGTTTCTGCTTATATCACATTTTATCTGTGTTTTATATGCATTTTTTCTGCATTAGAAGACTGGTTTCGTCAGCTATACCTTACAATAACTTTGACTCTTCCAGACCTTGACTCTTAAAGAATAAAAAGTGGTTCTGTATCTTAGCAGAGCTAACAGGTTCTATATATGTTTGTGTATGAACTAAAAAAATAAATGAGTTTAAGACTCTTAAAACTTTAAATAAGAATAAAAAATTGAATGTATGAAATAAGAAATTGAATGATATAAAGAAATGGTTTTAAATAAATAAAAAGAATTTGAAATAATAGTCTTTATATTTTGGGTTAGGCTTTATTAGCCGACCAGATCTAACCGAATAAATTTTGTTGTTTTGACTAAACTTTCGGTTTTCATTGATCTTCTTATCTATTTTTGTTTTAACTAATTTTGATATTATTTTTAGACTCTTACTATTTGTTTTCTGTTTTCGCATTGGTTTTATTGTTGCCGTTAATTCATTGTTATGAGTGATCAGATCGTTCTCTGCTAAATTCTCTTCATTTTCTAACAATAATTGTGGCACATTTTTGTCTCGAGTTTTTACTAATTTTTCATTTATTTTGAATTTTATGTAGTCTTTTATGTCAAATAAATTCTCGTTAATGAATTCACTTCCTATTACCAAAGTCCCAACTAATATTTCATTTTTCAAATGCAGTGCTTTTCTGGAATATTCGCCAAAGTATGGTTTGATTAAATTTCCATTTACTGTTCTCAGCTTAGGTTTACATTTTTTGATTGATAAAACCTTATATACATCAATGTTCACAATGTCACAAATATCATACGGTCCAGCCCATGGAGCACTGTATTTGCGATGTATTCCAGGCATAATCGACTTAAAGATTAACCATATTAAGTCTCCTTTATTAAAATTGGGTTTAATACACTTTTCTTTTTTCCGTTACGCCCATAATGACTCTGCTTTTAAAATTTTGTGTTGTGCCTCTAGTCTGGCTGACTCTAATAAGCTTAATTTCGGATCTTCTTCACTATTAACCACATTAATTAAATTTATTCTGCGTTCGAAACTATTGGTTGACGTGTAACCATAAAGTAGAAAGAATGGAGAATACTTGGTTGTTGTATTGATGGTATTATTAATAAAACGTAAAGCTAGTTGTAACACCAAATCCCAGTCTTTGTCCCGTTCATTGGACAATATTCTCATTTTTTGAATTATACGATAATTTGTAGATTCCGCTAAACCATCGCTTGTTGGAGAATACCTAGCAGTAATTTTATGCCTGATTCCAACTCTGCTACAATATTCTTGAAAAGTTTTCGACCTAAAACTAGCGTGTCGGTCGGTTATAAGAGATTTCGGTATCGAATGCTTAGTTGCTACTGATTCCAAAAATTTAATAATAGTCTCAGCTTTTTGATTTTTAATTGCTTCTGCACACGTATAATGAGTAAGTCTGTCCTTTATAGGTTGCCGTTATTTGTTTTAAGGCATGGACCAAAGCAGTCAAGATTTACGGTTTCAAAAGGATCGATAGAAACCGGACATACTTTGCCTGAACCATAACACTTCTGTGTCCTCACTTTAGCCTTCTGGCAAATTAAACATTTCTGGATATGAGCTCTTATCTCGTAACGCATACAGTTCCACCATAACTTTTCATTAATAAGTTTCTCACATTTGTCATATCCATTATGAACCGAGTTATCATGATATAACTGTAGAATTGTTTGTACCATACTCTTAGGAATTACCAATTGATAATTTTTATTGATTTTCGAAGAATGTTTGCGTTTTTGATACAATCTATTCAATTCGTCTAATTTTATATTTTTTGATAGGATTTTATATTTTGGATTCTTTGATATGAGACGTTTTATGACACTATTACAATATATGTCTTTTTGTTGTTCAATAGTTAATAAGTACTCATCTATTGTTTCAATGTCTATCGTATGCACACTATCACTGAACTCATTAAACAAATCTATAGCATTTTTATCTAGACTACTAGTGACGGTATCCATTTCTTCAGTATTAATGTGTTTGTCGCTATCTAATAAGTCTCTTAATGTTTGAGCTGAAATCGTATCGCATTTCTCACTATTTTCTGTTTCGATGTTCAATTTTAATCTGGATATCGCATCCGCTAAACAATTGTCTTTCCCTTTCACGTATTTGACCATAAAATTGAATTCTGACAGTTCAGCTGTCCATCGATTTAATCGCATAAAAGTCGACACTTTGAGTTTATTTAAAGATTTCAGTGGCATGTGATCCGTATAAATCGTAAAATATTGGTTTATTAAATAGTTCCTGAACTTTCTAACTGCAACAATAACACCGTAAAGCTCTCTTTCAATCGTTGACCACTTTATTTCGTTCGATGTTAAAGCGTGATAAAAGATACCTATTATTCCAATTTTTCCATTCGTATGCCTTTGACACAAAACTCCTCCAACAGCGTAACAACAGGCGTCTGTTTGAATGAATTTTTCCATACCTGTGATAGGATGTTTTAAAATACTGGAGCTCGACAATAATTCTAGAATTTTCTCAAAGCAATTCTGTTGAACTTCTGTCCATTTAAATACCGTATTATGCTTCGCCAAATCGTAAAAAGGCTTAAGCTTATCTTGGATTGGAAAGAATTCGCGAACAAAGTTTATAATCCCACACAAGCGTCGGACTTGTTTTATGGTTTTCGGTGGTTTTAACGCTAACACTGTGCCACAGGTTGGCTGGAATATTTAAATCGTCTGATGTGGCACTTAGATTTGAGTCACTATCTGACTGTAGTACTGAATCTGCTGCATTAAACTGATTGTTATTTCATTCTGCCTTTAATTTTCTTATTCTATCTTCCCGTTCTTTGTGCACATCTTCTTTGGATCTTTCTTTCTGTTTGGCATAGCAATTGGTCTCCAAATGCTTACGCCCTCAACACCAACGCACTTTATATGTTCCTAGCTAAATCCCTGTTTCTGTGGCTGATAATTGTGATTAGTATTGTTGTGTTGATATGAATTATTGGGTTTAAATCTATAAAATTCTCGTTTGGATTAACGATAATGTTGTCCCAGTATTTTGTTTTCTCTTTCTTTCTTAATGCCGTTCGCTATCCAGTTGTCCGTATGTAAAATATATCTCAAAAAATCAGATGTGCTATACTTTTGGTCATACATAGCAGATGCCACTATGGATTGTGTGTTAGGTTGTAATTTCTCAACTTATGCCATCCTAAACATTAAGTCATCATCCTCTGAATAGGCAGAAACTATTCTTTTATAAGCTTCTAGAAACTCATTCATATTTATAATTTTTCTCGTCTTAAATTTTTCACTTGAGAAAACGCTGCCATTTTGGCTGACTGAGTAGTGAATTCTTTGATAAAAAGGGCTGAATAATCTGCCCAATCCAGTGATTTATTACACATTTAATATTGAGAATATTTATCGCTTAACGTTTTGTTAATTCGAGTTCCTAACAGTTGTTTAAATTTGTCCGCAGGCCACTCGTTAAAATAGTGCTTGCTTTTCAAAGTTTGAAATGAATAGCTTAGGAGGAGTATGACTGTTAAACTATTCGATATATTTCGATAATTCTGGTAGTCTTTTGTTGTTTTGAGCCGCCACTAGACTTTTAAACGTATTTGCCATATAGCATGTGATTTGTTGTAAGGCGAGGTTAGTTGGATCTGTTATTGTCTAATCACCAGAACTATTCGAGTTATTCGAATTATTATTCGTATTAGTACTGGTCTGAGCTAGAACTGGTATCGATGATAACGAATTATTAAAATGTGCGCTATTATTGCCAATACTTGTACAGTGTGGTGGACTTGTAGTACCATTAAAATAACTATTATTTGGAGATGAAAAACTAGACTGACTGTGAGTTCTGATCTGTATGTTAATTTGTAGTAAACTTTTTAACTCGTTAACTTCCTTAAGCTATAGTAAACGTTCCTCTTTTGCTTCTGACCATTGATCTTATAGCCTAGCTTCCAATAAATTATTTTTTGCAAAGACTTCATTATACTTATTCTCATAAGATTTCGATGTTTTACTGGCTTGTTTAAACGCGTCAGTTAACTGTTTATTATCAGCCTCTAAGGCTATAATTTTGTTATTTATGTCAGCCGTCGTCATCGCTATATCCTCCTCTAATTCAATCGAATCGAAAGATGAGTAAAAATAAACAGCTTTTTGTAGATTATATGCCTTTCGCGCTTGTCTAGTAAACTTTAATGGTGGTCTGATATGACCAAAACTCATTCACAACTAAGTTGTCTGATAGGAACCTCCACCAATGATTTGTACCGAAGCAGAGATAACGCGAGAGTGTGTCACCAATTGCTGCCGCTTAGGGATGCATAACCGAAATCATGCATAACGAGGTTTAATTGTACGTATGAGTGTTGGTCGTTAACTCCTAAACCACTAAACTAATATCCACCGAATTAGCACACAATTAGGATTCTAATCATATGAACACGTGTCCCAAATATAAATAACAATTAACAACAACGAATGGAAATAAACTTAGTTTAACGAAACTATTCCTACACGGCTTGTATCGCCAAATGGCTTTTATCAACAAATTCTTGTTTCGAGATATAAATAAAATTAAATTAAATTAATAAATAAGAAACACTTGTATCGCGTTTTAAATCATTTAATATAAAAATAGAAAATTACAAAAAGCCTTAAATACTTGCGACTGTTTCGCTCGCCGACAAAGTAACGAATGATTCAAAATCATTTCTTTTACATTTTAATTCAAAAATAGAAAACATTAATCATTGCATGAAACACACAAAAACCTATTAATCATTATATAAAAGTAGAAAAAACTGGCAAAGAAAACCTTTAAACTATTAATATCTTATTTTAAATGTTTAGTTGGCTGTTGTTTGCATGAAACCTCGTGTTCGCGTATAACAGTATTATACTTAGCTATCCAAAGTCGAGTTACACTCCATCGAATGAAATAGAAAACGATTTGCTGATACCTTTTGCGTTTAGTACTAATGGGTATAAGGAAATTGTTAGCCCAAAAAACGGCGTAAAGTCGTTTACGTGTTCCGATTTAAGAGTAGTTTTCAAGCGATTAACTAATCTTCTAAATGCCTTTTTATCGTTAAGCCAAATCAAATTGTTTACGTTTGCCAGAAAATAATTCGAATGAATTCATATAATTCGGATACTTGTTATACTTATAATAGAAAAAATGAAGAGCTTGCGATATTATCGACATGAAGTAAATAAATAAAATTAATGACTTATATTGTGTCCGAATACCAAGGAAATAAGAAAAATCACCTATCATTTTGGAAATATCATTACTTTTTGGACTATAAGTGAAAAATTAAACTTTATCCATAATAAAATAAGGTGATCGTGAACACAAGACACCCATAGAATAGTTTACTTCGTTTATAATTACCAAAATTAAAATGCGATAATTCAATTCTATATAAATTGTTTTCCACACTTATTATCATTTGTTCTTTAGGTAATAGTTCTTTTATATTAAAGTTATTGTCTTCATTCATCTTCAGTCTTCACTCGACAATTCAACCCTAATCCACAGTAATGTTAATCAGAGAAAAATAGTTGGTGTTGTATATTTACAACATTTCAATGCTTGGGCAGAATAGCGATGCTCTGTAAGCTATCAATATGATGTTAAGAAACTGTAACTAAAAATATATTTAAAATATGTAAAATAAATTTAGATTTGTTATTTTAATATAATGGGATTCTGAAGACTGAAAGTTCTAATTTATTTTTAAACTAATGTTTAACAATGTTAGTATTATTTCTCAGTATTCTAATTATTGCTTAAAAGCAATACCGTTTCTTTCTGTTCTTCGCAGATTAAAATTTTTAATCAATTATTTTAAAGTTTTATTGGGAGAGTTTGGTAATTTTTTAGTCGAAATTGGTAATTTTAATTGTTATATTTGACAAGTTCTGCCTCTCTTTCTGTTCTTAGTTTTAATTTAATAAAGGAATTTGTCTTTTTTATATCTTTCAATTAAAAATAAGTTCATTTGTAACAAGTATGAAAGTAGCTAAAAAGTGTTCTCTATATCTATGAATGTGTTTTATATTTATTCTAAGTTAGCTGTAAAAAAATAAGTAATCTTTAGAAACAAAAAATATAAATAAACTTGATTCCTTAATAAATCCTATAAATGAGTTTATCATAACAAAAAAATAAAAAATTCCAACGAATAAATTGTTGATTGTTTTGAGTATAGTTTATTTTACATAACAAATGGTTTAATAAAATAACAACTGTAACAAAGCATTCGAGAAAACCAAAATGACATCTAAATTTTTATGTAACATAAAAATGAATTAAAATAACAGATAAAAAATGCTAAATTTAGCCAAATCCAGTTGGTCTAATTATTTATTTTTTTAAAATTAAATTAAAAATAGTTGTAATTTCAAACTCTAAAAGTTTTGGGTATTATAAAACTTGTTTTTATTGCAACTGAGAATTCTTTTTTTAAATAAACAAATTTGTTTTAACTACAATATAATTATTGTCAAATGATTTTCGATTCTATCGCAATGCAACTTACTTTATATATGACTACTAATTATGAAATAAAGATGAATCTCTAACGTTAAAAATTATTTAAATTTATTATAATGAAAAGATATGCCAATCTATAATATTTTAATGTTTATTAAAATTTTGTATTTAACTAAAAGATATAAAAATAATTATCTTAAAGAAAAATATTTACTTAATGATATTAAGTTTTTTACGTTACAATTACGTTAATATCAGTGCATGCAAAACAAATGTAACACAAAACATAAACCTTTTATTTATAAGCTTTATCTTTACTTTTTTATCATTTTTATAAAACTAAGAACTAATACAGTTTTTAAAGTGTATCAATGTATAATAAATATTTTTACTTTGATTAACTTATGTGTTAATCTTTAAATCTACAATTATTTAAAGAAGTTTTTGATATATGTATCTTTTAATAATGTATCAAAACCCATGACATCCCCTTACAGAGACATACTTCAAAACAAATAGATTGTATTTGTTTATCCATATTACGCAATTATTTTAACAAATCATAAAATTGAGTTTTATAAGTTTCTCAGTCTAATTCTTCATTTAGAGTATCTGAAATCTTTGTTTTTGAAATTGGAAACTATGTAAACTTTAGTCTAAAAGTCACTATATTCCCTTATGTGTTCCTTCAAGAATAAGATTGATGTTTGCACTTCTAAAAGATCTTGATCTATATTTTAACTGACTATAAATGTTATCATATAAAATTTAAACGCATTGTTCAAATGTATAAAATCAATTTTTACCATAAATTGGTGCATTTTTTAGCTATAGTAAACAGTGAATATGTGGCGATTCTCAATGTTGAAATTCAACGCAAATGTAAGTCTTATATTGAGTTTTTTGAACTGACCATTTTAGTGTTGGCGCACTCTAAATAATTCTCTAATACGTTTATCAAAATAAGGCAAGCAAGAAGCTAGATCTGAACTTATCAAGTTGCAGCGTCCATTTAACTTTAGATTTTAAGTTTGTTCCTCTGTTATATCTGCATAATATAATGTTTTTTTAAATAACATGTAATTCTTTCCATCTCGTCTTTATTAGATGAAAAGGTAACGAACATTTTCTGTAAAAATGACTAGCGGACCATTTTTTAAACCATGTTTTTCAAGACTCCCTAGAGACTGGTGATAATCTAAACCCTTTAAGAAACTACGCAAAGATAAAATAAGTTATCATAAAAGAAACCGATAATGTAAATAGTTGAAATTTGTTTTTAGATCTTTTTGTAAAAGTCAAACTATTGGATTCGCAATGTCTGTCTGTATGTTTGTTTGCCTGTGTGTCTGTCTGTAGACGTTTTTTATGGGTTTTATGTTAATAAATGGATTTTACAAACATCTTACTCTAATAGAGGGAATTTGCCTTTTTCTTCTACTAGTTAAGGGATTTTGATGTTTACTCTAATAAAGGGATTTTAGAAATTTCTTAATCTAATAAAGGGAATATGGTCTTTTATGCTAATATAGGGATTTTGATAAGTACTCTTAAAAAGGTATTGTATCAATTTCTTACTGTAATAAAGGTAATTATTTTTTTTCACATGCTAATCAAAGGATTTTGTTCTTTACTCTAATAAAGTTAATTTACAAATTTCTTATGCTATTAGATTGATTTTAAGTACAAAACAATCGTTTTATGTCGTTAGCTGTCGCTATTTGTGGCTTTCTGTCGTTATCTGTCTTTATCTGTCCTTATCTGTCCTTAACTGTCCTCATCTGCCTTGTCTGTCCTTATCTGTCGTTATCTGCCGTTATCTGCCGTTATCTGTCGTTATCAATAATGGAAGCCAACAATAAATTTAAAGTCAAAGTGAGCGCAATACTAATGTTCATTCTTGTTTTAAATTTAGTACTATACTTGAAGTGTTAAAAATTACACCGTTTCAAGTTTTTGATTTTTTCGGTATTCCCCCTACTTAAATAACTATCGAACGTGATATATAAAGTATGAACATAGACCAATTTCTGTATTGTATTCGATATAAATACTTCAGTTTGTTATATTAACAGCAATTGATGTATATTTTCAATTAATTGATACATTATTTTAAAAAAAATTGAAGATTAACATCAAAAAAGCAATTAAAAGTGATGTAAATGCAGATGATTGGAAAAAATAGCTCAAGTTAATTAATTTTTACAATCGTTTTTTAAAATTTTCAAGTATAACTTTGTTTTAAATCGATATCTTTGTCACCTCAAATGTATGCATATAAGACAATTTTTGAAACACTTTTTGTAAATACCAAAGCTGTTTAAATTAATTCTTTTACTGCTGCTGTATATAAAAATAACAGAATCAAAAACAACATTTACAGAATAGCAAAGTTAATTAATAAGACCAGACCATGTGGAAGCTAATGGAGAAGGAAAATAAATCAAGTTGATTGGAAAAGTACACATCAATTTGTTTTGTCAATCGATTTCTTAATTTGGTGACGTGACAATTAAGATTTCTTAGTACCAAATGATTCGTCCTTTAATTTATTACTAAAAGATACTTAGATAATACCAAGTGTTGTATTTGAAGATGCATCTTTGTTTTTGCATAGATCTAAAGTTGTTCACAAAAATGCAAATTCTCATTTAAGTGCTTTAGCAAAAGGAACTGCAAAGTGTCCTTTAAGTTAAGATCATTTTAAGGCATAAAATATCACATCGGGAGTTACAAATACTCTTATTGACAATGCTTTATATTGAATTTTACAACGATGAGTATTTAATACTTTTGATCCTAATGATATGTTTTCAAAAACGTTTTTAAAAAATACGTATAATTTTAATACATATATTATGAGTTATTTAGCCTTACATATAGATGGTTTACTGTATTCAATAAAATCTTAAACTCCAAATTTTACATAAAAAATAACAAGAAAGTATTTAGTACTTTTTGAAACATTAAATCATTTCAAAAAACTCGTTAAATATAAAAGATTGTGTTTATGGTAAAACAGTATATGGATTTTAAATTGTACCTGACATAAGTGATGATTACTTAGAATGAGGCATTTTAACTAGGATCAAATCGCCACATGAGTTTTTACTGTGGTAAAACTAAGTTTTTTGAGAGATAACGCGGTATGAGATGTGCTTATGACATGTCATGTTATTGATTGGAATCGGTCAGAACAATACACATTCACTAGAAACTGATCACCAAACCTCTTTCTCCGAGTCTACACTGCGGTACAACTGACGTTAGTTGAAAGTCAATATGACAAATTATTTGCAGAAAATATACCAAATTGACACAAAATTTGACTTACATATATGCACATAAACTAAAAATCGAAAAACAAATATTTCTTTGCTTAATTTAAAAAATGTAATGTAATATAATAGTTAATGATCAAAATAAATTTATGTTAGTTAAAAGTACAATTCACAAAATTTTATTTGTTGAGAGCACGAAATGATTTATTAAACTTAAAAGTTAGGTTTTTTAAATAAATTGTTTGAACGTTATTTTAAAATGATTGATATCGATTTATTCGCACTTGTTTGGTTTTCTTCAAAAAAACAACTAATTTCGTATATTACGATGAATCTATTATGTTTTATTTATCCGAAATGCGATACAAACGATATTGTATTTAAAATTCTTTAAAGAATAAGAAACATTGGTCCAAAAATGGTTTACTTTTTTAGAGGAGTTTTAAATGAATCGTTTTCTTCAAAAAGCGCGAAAAATAAACCATTCTCAATCGATTTAAATCCCATCAGTTGATTATGCAAAGAATTATTAATTAAACTTATTAATGAAAAGTTAAATGAGATTTAAAAACTTGCTAATTAAGTTAGCACATATGAAAACATTGATAAAGTTAGTTCAATAATTAAATAATCGATAAATATACAACAAAAAACACAAATAATTGTTTTCAGGAAAAAAATAACTAATAAAGTTTTATACTTAAGTTTTTTAAAGGTAGGAAAGTATTTATATCAAACACATATGGAAATTGTGGATTCTTATGACAGAATGAATTCTAAAAAACAACAAAAATTTAAATTAACTTAAATTAATTGAACATTGATCAATATAAAATAAATCAAAAAAGTTTTTTAAAATTTTTTTTTCAAAAAGTTAATAGAAATTTTATGCAATTAAGCTTATATAGAAATATATTATAATTTTACAAACTGTAAATTTAAGTATGTGAGTTTCCTAGATTCACTTGTCAATAACTTAAATACAATAAAGCAGCATTTTTAACTTATAGAATAAACCTTTAAACTGCAATAATATATCACCAAAACTATAACTGAAAATAAAATTCTTCGTAAATTACATTAAAGTTAATATTATATCTTTCTTTATAATAAGATTTTTATAAACCTCCGTCAGTTAATTCAATACTAGAATTTTAATAGTTTATAAAAAATGATTTATTTGCATGTGTTATAGTTTTTTAAAATTTTTATCGTTTTGGTACCAAAAACAAATCAGATTTAAACTTTCACTTTCTTGATTTAGTTGAAATAACTTTTTTAAATTTTTTAGCATTCATAATTTGAATATGCATATAAAACCATTTATAAATGGAGGGATAAAGAATGCCTGCCGAAAAAAGGGAGGCTTAGGCAAACATAAAAAGTTGTAAAATGAAACTTGTTATAGCCGTTCAGTTTTTGAATAAACATGATAAATACGGAATCCCGAAGGATTTTTAAAATCTTTATAGGAATTCGAACAACGGAAAATTAGATTTACACTAAAAGTTGCAAACAGACAAGACAAAGTAAAAAAACTAACGTTAAAACGGGATTAGACAAAATAGGGAAGCGTAAAAGTCAAGATTCAATAAAGCAAAACGATTTCATTAAAACTTTTTTTTGTCAATTAGTTTTTTAAAGTTTTATGAAATTAAAGTTTTATCAGTTATTTTAATGACATTATTTTTAATATAATCTTTTTCACTGGTTGATCTTTTTTTACTTGTAAATCTTTTGTATATATATAGAGTGTGTAAACTCATACCCTGTATTCAAGCTTTAATTCAATATCGAACATTTTTTCTGACACATCGTGTTTAAATTAATTCTTACTCGAAAATTAAAACTTTATTATTTTTCAAATATATCTATTATAAACATCAAATATCCATTTTGATAGCGCTGCTATTTTTATCTATTTTTTGCATTAAATAATTTAATCACCATTTTTTTAACTTCTAACAATAGCTTGACTGATAAAAGAATAAAATAAATTGGAAAGTTAAGGGATACATTTTTGATTATATTTATATTTTCAATTTTCAAGTTATGTGTATTAAATAGTTAATCAAAACTTTGAAAATTTATTTTATTTTTTAAGACATCTTCCATTAATTTAAATAATCTTAAAAATTTAACAATTAGTAACGACTACTGAAATTATAAGTGCATTTGAAAAGGGATATAATGTGTTTAACAAATTTTTAAACGCACAAATCTTCAAAATCTGTAGCTTATTTAGTATCACGAAAAACATATTTTTAAGCTTGATAGTAATTAACAATGTGACAAAAATTTTCGTATGGTAAATAAACGTTCTTGTAAAAAACGTATAAAGAAATTAGCCGGAGAAAACCGTCGAATTATATAGTGAAGACAGATTTTTCTAAATTGAATACAAAACATATAATTCCTATAAACTTTATGATTGTCTTGTCTACTTTTGTTAAAATCTTTAATTTGCAGATTAATCTATTTCATCTCAATAAATTAAATAATTAGTCAATACCTTGAAAATTTGATGCTCTCTGCCCCGATTTTTGTTTTGGACATACTTAATAACGTAAAGTTAAAGATAAGTAATGTTTAAAAACTTTTTTTAGTCAAATATAAATACACCTTAACAATGTAATTTTTATGTTATGACAAACACTAGTTTTTCATCTACTTTACAGTAAACTTTATAAATGGCTTATATTTATTAAATGTGCAGATATAATACTGTAAGTCAACGCAAATATATACATAATTATTTTATTAGAACAGATCAAAGTTTTTCAAAATGATTAAACAAACAAAAGTTTTACATTGATTTTTTAAAGTATAAAATTACAGATTTCTGTAATAAAATATGCTATAACTGTTTATACCTGTTAGAGAACCAATAAGAAAAGTTTTTAAATATGTGTGAAATCAACAAAAATAAAAACTTGTCAATGATAAGTAAGAGTCTTATAATAAAATATATAAAATTCTTAAATTTTAACATTAATTACTTTTAAGCTTAAATAAAACAAAATTTAACTTAACACGAAGCCATTAAATTAAACGACATGTTATTTTCTTAATTTTAATTTTTATATTTTAGTATTTTTTCAGTATGTAAGTTTGTAGAAGTTAATAAAATCGATTCGCGATTCTTTTTAATGTACGATCAAAGCCTCTATGACCAGCAACAGGGTGGTTATCATGCATACACAGTACTCGACTAATTAAACATTCGGGAACAATAAATTCATTATATCCTTTTTCCTATATAACAATTCATCAACAATTTTATAACTGTTAGTTTCCAAATACTAATATTTTCTTGTCACCCCATATAAATTCGACGTCATCTTTTGTTAATTCTGTCAAAATTTTTGACTTCTCTGCGTAATCAATATAGTTCCGGTACATAACCACATTTGCCGAGAATTTGTCTGACTTCTTTAACGTTAGTGGGCGCAGACATTTTCTATATTGCCTCGACTTTTTTGTGATCGACATGTTTACCAAATTTGTCTACACATATCCCAAATATCGAACACAGGACGGAGCTATAATACACTTCTAAGGTTTAAGTGTTACTCCATCGTTTCAAATAGCATCTAAAACTTTTCCCAAATTTCTTAACTACACTTAAGAAATGTCTTCTTCTACGATTGTATCGCCAACAAACGTCACCGTTATATTTTCTGGATCCCAAAACTTTTTCCATGAGCCACTGAAAACGCTGTGCCTAATATCTCGAACCCATAATCGTTGATGTTGTTGACCAGTTGTGTTTATATCTGTTTTGAAAATTTTAAGAAAATCGGCATAACGGAATTTTTTGGAACCGATTTAATTGTCACATATATCCAGTTATAAAAGTAAGTTTATGTTAGTAATAATCAAAATTAAAAGAGTTGTTAATTTTTTGAAATAGTTTTTAAACCATTGTTAAAAATATTGTTGTAAAAGTACATGAGAGAGTATAAACTGAAATCTGGTTAAGTATACACTATCTCATGTACTTCTACAACAAGATTTCAGAGAGTAAACATTAACTTTTGTAATTGAAGTTTTACAACAACACATCATAAAATTTTTTAATTAATATTTTAATTGTATAATGAAAGAAATATACGTAAATATAGTTGTAATTTTTTGAAAAATAATTTAATGTATTGTTGTTTATATATTTGCAAAAGTACATGAGAGAGTGTAAACTGAAATATAGCCCAGTAGTGATACAGATTTCAGAGAGTGAACATAAAAATTTACTTGATAGATTATTAACAAATTTACATTTAACCGATTATCAAAATTTACTTATTATTAAAAATATGGACTGAGAAGAAAATAGAACGAAAGAAATAAAACGTAAATGAACTTAGAAGAAAAGAGCAGATTATGAGTGACGCAAGAAGTAGAAGATAAGAATCGTAACACTAATACAGAAAAACGGAAGGATTTCAAGTGGCGCGAAAAGGAAAAGAATAAGTTTCGTGAATGTATGAAAGACAAACGGACGGATGCCGATTGGCGCGAGGCAGAGAATGAAAAGAATGGCAACAGCAAAATCGAAAAACAAAAGGATGCAGGGTAGTGCGAAAAGGAAAAGGTAAGGGTTCAAGATTATTTGAAAAACAATCGACTCGATAATGAATGGCGCCAGTATTATCAAAAAAGCATATTAACAATTTGAAACACAAAAGTTAAGTATGAGTTATTATTTAACAAACAATCTACTAATTATTCAATTTTGTGTTAGAATTTTTTATTAATTTGACAAAACATTACGGTTATTATTTGATTATTGATTAAGTCGTCACGCATATCCTGTCCATGCCTTAATTTCATATATGTTGTAGACCGGTTAGTGTGTTCGTGTGAAAAATTTTAAAAACTCGGTTTATGCTGTACATGCTATCTATGGTTGATATTTTAATAAATTATTGGACTATATACTGATAGTCTTCAAACTAAGTTTTAAAAAATTTAAAACTAAAAATGTTGTACAAATCAAATTTTCTTTGACACATGGTATCCATGTTTGATACTCTACTCATTTATATAGTAATGTATAGATAGTAATTAGGAAAAATTAAAAAAAATCGAAACTGTCATTTTTGTACAAATTTAATTTTTGTAATGGGTGTAGTTTTTGTTTGAAATCAATGTGATGAAGTCAAATGATATAAATTTAATCAACTAATGTGCACATTAGAGGTGGAAAAACTTTGAATATGATAGTCCCGTCCTGTCCCGTTAATTTTAAGTAGCAGTCCTGTCCTGTCCC
>JAQIXJ010000709.1:0-28468 GCA_034700185.1 Phthiracarus laevigatus
CGGTATAAAAATCGCCCCAATCACTCTTTGCGCGCCCATAACATTTTTATTATAAACGGGAATTTTTTGCAACTTTAAGTATTCCTCGATTAACATATACTGAATATAATAGTAATTTTTTGTTGCTTTATCTCTTGTATTAATGATAAAACTCAGGTAAAAATAGACAAAAATCTGTATGAAAGATTCCATTTTCATTGTAATTATAAGGACTAAACGGATAAAAAAATTATGTAAAAATCAAGTAAAAATTCGAAATTATAAAAAAAAATTCAAATTTAAGAAAATTTTTATTGACTAGTAACAAAAAATAATCTAAAACTAACTTTAAATAGTCAGATATTATGATCGTTTCGATCTTGTTTTAATTATAAAGTAACCTTTTTTATCTGACAGACACTCTTAATCTAATGGATTTTGATCTTTGCTTTAATAAAGGGGTTTCACCTATTTCTTATTCTAATTAAGTGAGTTTCCAGATTTCTTATTCTAATTAAGGGTTTTTTCCAATTTCTTATTCTATTTTAGGGATTTTCAGTTTAGTAAGGCCACTAAATAGTGTTACAATGAACAAAAGTATACTCAAAAATGCCATTAAAAGGTCAAAAATGGCCAAGATTGGGTCAATATTATGTTAAAACATGCAAATATTGTGGCAATTTAGGCACAAAAAAGCGAAAATATGTAGTTAAGAGGGTCAAAAATGACTCGATTTTAATCATAAGAGGCATTAAATTTGCAAAAATAAGACGAAAGCTTCAGTGGCATTAGCGGATTATTCGTTTTAAAAGTGATTTCCAAACATATTATTACAAACAAGCAAAATAATGGGCAAAATTGGCAATATCCAGCAAAACTAAGATTATGATAACGCTTTTCCTTTCAATAAAATGTCGACATTAAACAGTAGTCATTAAATAATAATTAATGTACAAGTTTAATCGAAATGTTAAGGATAAAATGAAAACAAGAACAACACATTCATAGAGAGCTCACTTTTTCATAGGTTAAGGTTTACTTATGTAAATAACTTAACAGTTAAATCAAGTGGAATAAGTCAATTAATATAAGACTGCGAACATACAGACGGACGGACGGACAGACGGACGGACGGACGGACGGACATGGTCAAATGCATAAGCTCTCCTTTTTCTAAAAAAAGTGAGCTAAAAATTTTGATTTTTACAAACAAAACAATTAATTAATTTTTTTCTTAATTATTTTTATGTGTTTCAAATCATTGTTATAATTATTTCTTCAGTAAGTAATTATGAGTTATTTATTAGTTCTTAGTTATGCTCAAGGTGTCTTATAATCAAAACCTTTCTTATAATTATAATTGGGCACGTTTTAGAATGCGCGTTTTATAAGTAATAAATGGCTTGAAGCCACATTTTGCTTGCCTCCAATCGCAATATCCAATTTCAGTATAATATTTAAGCCTAAAGTTTAAAATATTAAAAAGTTAAATAATCGAAAAAAAGTTCAAAAACAGCGGGTAAAAAAGACACGTCAAATTCAATAGCTCGATATAACAAATATATTTTTCTTGGCAGCTTCAGGCAATTAGAGAAGTCAATAACTTAGTTTGTAAAATTGACAAACAGTACTAATTTATTAATCATTTAATTTAATTATCTTAATAAGTTCAAAGTACAGTTGAATTTGTTTATATAGATACAAAATAAAGTTGACTGGCTTTGTAAATTAAAATCAAGTTAATATTTTTAATAATTTGTTTATTCAAAAAATTATTTTAAAAACATAATAACTTAAATGTTTATTTTACAGCTGGCATTAGTGATAACAACTTGCAGAAAATGTTAGTTAATTAAAATTTAAAAGTTGTTGAAATATTGAATTATTACTTTAGAGTTTTTGGAACTTTTTAAAAATTGAATTATTTTTTAATGAAAGTATAAAAGATCTGCAAAATAATTTAAATAAAGTTCAATCAGAACTAGCAGCAGCTAGAAAAATTTTGTACAGTGAATAAAACTTTAATAAATGTTTTTTATTATAATAGAAAATGTTCTCACTATTGTTGAAAGACAAGGCTACAAATCTATTTAATGTACTTTTTTAAAAGGTAAATAACGCTCCACACAAAAATGTTATACACTTATATAAAAAATTGCGCACGTAACTCAGATAGAAATAAACAAATTATTTGTAGGAAAGGCAGAAAAAAAAGAAAATTTAGACATTATCCGGAAAATATGTAAAAATGCAGATAACACGCAAACAAAAATGAACTTTTGTAATGCGCTCACTTTGATACAAATATTTTTAAATCGAATAGATATGTCCATTATTTTAGAGATTTATTTATTTTTGCATTTAATTTACTCCAAAAAAATAAAAAATGCTTTATGATTTTAGCGATTACTTTAGAACTGAAAGCATGTTCGATATATCAGGTGTGTCAAACATAATACGAAGCAAATTGATTCCAATCTGGGCTGATATAACAATCGCCGAAATAACTTCGTTGATTAACGTTAGTCCGAAGTTCCAATTTAAATCAAACAGTAATTTGCGCGCACTTCTTTACAAAAGCGATATTATTTTTGCGAATACGCGGACGAAATCGAGAGAATCTTATTAATAAGAAAAGCAACAGATATAAGAACTTCGATGTTTGAATTAATGTCTGATAGACATATTTCGGTCGCTATTAACAATCGATTGGACACTCAACTAAAATGTTTCACTATTAGAAGTCGAGTGTACCACTTTAAACGATAGTTGTTATTTGGTAGTTATAAAGCGCAGAGTTAGGAAATGTCGAAACTGGGTAATGTCTTGCAAATAGAAAACAGGAAGAATACCTATAGGGTCTATAGGTGTGGAGTTTGAATCGAACGTCGATCTCTAGATATAACCTTTTTCGAGAGAATTATTTTCAGTAACACTTCAGTATTCGTTTAGAAATCGATGAAACTTATATTCGCAATAATACGAAAACGAAATAAAATCGATTATAAACCAAATCTTGTGATTTACTACGAAGTTTACATCACTAATCTCGATAAAATGCTTAACATTGTGATGAACGACATCGTGAGCGATAGAATGTAGTGATGCCCATACTTATTGAAGCAATGAGATCATTCAATGATAATAAAGGTGTTTCTCTGAATCACGTCATGATGAGAATCATTACTGTAATGATTAAACGGAAAAATACCGCCAGATGAATGCGCGTAATACACTTTATTTAGTTAAGCTTTAATTTAATTCAATTTTCTAAATGATAGGGCGTGTTAGAAAAAATATACTCCTTTTACCCTCATCTTATTAATTCGTTAATGAATTTTGAGAAAAACGAAGTATAAAAGTTTTATTTTATGTGGGAAACTTTTGATATCAAGAATAAAAAAGGAAAAAGACTATTTTTTTAAAAAATAATAGTATTCAAGAAAATTCAATTGCTCTTCCAATCTTATCAAATTATACTTTTTTACATAATGAAAAAAGTTAATAAAATATCCAATTACAGTTTATAAAATCTTAATTTTGTTACAAAAGGAATAACATAAATAAAATATACCATAACAGTTTATATATTCTTAATATGTACAAAATCGTTTGTTTTATTTTACAGCTAAAGAAAAATAATAAGGGATTGTAAATTACTAATTCTTTGACTAAATTTTAAGTTTGTAAAAAAGTCTGTTACAATGTTCTGATAATTAAGAAGCATCCAATAAGACGTCAGGGTTAGTATGATTATATGATCTATCTTTGTAAAGTTAGTTTCTGTTAAATTATGGTGGCTTATACTGACATAATATCTGACTTTTTAAAGTTAGTTTGAATTAGTTTATGGTTTCTGATACGGTATTAACATCTGATTTTGTAAAGTTAGTTACAGTTATATAGGGTATCTTTTTTTATTGGTTTACTCGCTTATAATATTTTAATTGATACTTAACACAATAACAGCAGATATCATTTTTGATTTAAACTTTGCTTTATAATTTTTTAAATTTTTTATAATTGACATTTACATTCCAGATTTTAACAATATTGAGCTTTAAATTACATTAAGTGCTTTCTAATTGCTCGAGAAAAATTTAAACTCATATGTTGTTTATTTTTGAAAAGATTTGCCTATTTAAACCACATTTTTGTCAATTTTTTATATTAGATAACGGTTAATGTCGCTTATGTTTTAATCGTATTTTTGTCGTGTTTTGGTTTTTGACCATTTATTTGAGTATTATGACCCTAATCTGGCCAAAATATGACTTATTATGATTTTTAGCCAATATATGCCTTTTGTATGGATAGTATTTTTTCCATTTTGAGCAGTTAAATGCATGTCTTGAGCAATCTTCTATTCGTTTTGACATTTTGGCTCAAATAATTTAAAATTTTTTAACATTCTGTTTCGATAAATATTTGTTAAATTACATTAGACATTAGCCAGATCCATTTAATAAAGTTAACAAAACATGTTAAAGATTAGTAAGTGCGCCTATAGACGGACGGACTTAATACCCAAATCCATATATCCGAGTATTGCACTCAGATAAAAAGAATTAAATTGAATAAAAAATGTACAAAGTTAGGCAAAATATGGCTTTTAAACGAGCAAAAAAGCCTTGAATTCTGCTAAAAATTATTAAAAACTGGTTAAAAATGATCAAAACTAATACAATAACAAAATATAATCCCAAATCGTTAATATTGAGCAAATTATGAGTAAAGCTAAGTGTTATATAGCTTAATAACTATACTAAAAAACTTCACAACACTGGCATACTTGTCTATTAGAACATATTTGTTGCTTTTTTATCGACAGCTAAATTAACTGTTTGTCAAAATAATCTAAATAATCACAAAACGAATTAGCATTCTTTGTATTACATGAAGAAGATAAAGAATTTGCTAAAAATAAGAAAGATAGATTTTTGATGTAGTATATAACGAATTAAATTATTTGCTTTATACTATCTACTTTCGAAAATGAAAATTTTTAAACCATATACATATAAAATAAAACATAAAACTTTACAGTTTCTAACTTTAAATTGATAAAACATTAAAATATAATATTGTTTACTTTATTTTATTTTTAAATTGTCTCTAAACTTGAAAATTTTGATTAACTTTAATTTGCATACAATGCACATTCATTAAGATTTAATATTTTAAAGTAACATTCACTTTATTTTAACTTTTTTGTTCATAAATCTTTGCACAAAATAGCTAAATGTAGATATTTATGCGCATCTTTCTGTAAAATAAAATTTGTGAATAACGCTGCAAAAATATTATATTTTGTTGACATGCGTCTTAATAATTATACTAAAACTCGTTATGACTCACGTTTAATTGTATCAATGTTACAAATATGATGTTGACTAGTCGACAGTTAAAGTAATAATGAATAATAATATCATTAACACCCAGTGAAGTACTAAATATAACAATGTTTTAAAGCACATAACAATTAATAGTTTTGTTTGTTTAAAAATAAAACTCAATAATGTAAGCCAATAATAGAATTAAAGTCAAAGTGCGTGCATTATTTATGTTTAATCTTGTTTTAAGGATTATATTTGCTTTTGTAGGCCGACAAAAAGCTGAGTAACAGAAGTTTACCAATTTAGTAAAAAATAAAAACATAACGTAATCAAAGTAAAGTTTATTTCGTAAAATAGTATAATAAACTGGTTGACTAAGTCGTCATGAACTAATAACTATATTCAGTTATTTTTTTGTAATTTTTTAAGTTTATGGTAACAATATTTAAAAATTTTGGCGATTTAATACTACACAAATAAGTGACAATGAAATGGTAGAATTTATAGTTGTATTGAATCAAACTTTAATTAACTGGTTTTCTGGAAAAAATTTCCAAAAGCAAAACTTTTAGGAATAAAAATTGTTACATTTATTGATAAAAAAAATAATTTTAATGCAGAAAATAGATTAATGATTCATTAATCTAATTAATAATGATTTCAAGATAAATGGGATTTTATGTTAAGAGATTCAATCATTTAAATTAGTAGCTTTAGAGCATTTGCATAAATCTTGCGTTTAATTGATAAAAGAGATTATTCAAGTGTTAACGACTAAGGGATAAAAAATAGTAAAATGTCAATGTTCACTTACATCCTTAAATAATAAAGAATATTATAATTTTTCAGTTAAACCATAATTTGGCAGGATTAATTATTTTCTTAGATAATGCCTAATAATTGGATAACTACTTATTTGGTCAAACGAAAATTAAGATTGTTAATAACTTAATTGAGAACTGCTTTATTATAAGTTTAAAATATACAAACGTATAACATATATAACTATTTTTCGAGTGGAATTTAATAAAAATTAAACATTTCAATAACATATTTCATCGGAAATGATAAGTATTTTTTAATCGCATGACCCGGTACGTTTGAAACTTCTATTTAGGAAGAATATTTTAATAATTTTATGATAATTATTAAGATATATTATTAAACTAATTGAAGTATATTATTTTTTTTTAAAATATTATTAAACTTCAGAATTAAATGTAAAAAATTTAAAAAAATTATTTTTAAAAGAAATTTTGATATAGTTATTTTACCTTATTATTATAAATATTAAATTTGTTTAAATCCAAAGAATTTTAAATTTGTGTTATTTTTAAGTTAGATTTTGTTTCATGGACAACATGGTGCTAACTTTATCAGTTTCTACTATGTAAAAATGTCAGCTCTTTATGAATGTTTTGTTTTATTTGTTTTATATTGAGTGGATCGACTTCGATTGAATGTGATTTTTAAGTATGTTGTATTTTATTATTTTACAATGTTTACATTAATCTAAATAATATTTTATAATATTTTTCTGATGAGATGTAACCCAGTATCTTTTTCAATGTTCGAGATTGTTGTAAAATATGCTTGTAAAATTTCTTTACTGAGCATCCGACAATTTTTGTTTTAAACTTGAAAGTTTAGTTATTATTTTTTAAACTTGATCATTATAATTTCTTTTCATTTTCGAAAATACTTCTTGGACATTTCAATAATAAAAAGCTATTTCTTTTGAGAAAATATATAACAGTTCACTTTGATACTATTGAATTTTCGATGATTCATTAAATGAACATTAAAAATTATTTATAATTATCTGCATAAAAACTGCGTAATGTTTAAAACAATTGTTGATTGACTTTTTAAACCACTGATTTAATCTGCATAAATATAACTTCTTTTTAATTTAAGCGAAAGAGATATAAAAGCAAGTTTAAAGAAAACCATAATTAAAATTTGAAAGCTAAACATTACTTTAAAAAATCTATTATATAAAAGTAATTAACAGTAAATTATAAGTTATTATACAAATGCGAAAAGAAGAGTAATTAAATTTTTATCTTCATAATTCATTTGATTTTATGTGTGTTTCTAATTAAAGAAAAAGTAAAAGTAAAATAAAAATTAATGACATGTTAAATTAAAATTTTGATCAAAAGAATAAATAAGACAATCAAAATGAAAAATTCTAATCAAAAGTAAAACAATATACAAGCAAAAAATTATCGCTAAAGCAAAAGTAAAATACAAGAAAAATTATAAATTTAACAACAAGAAAAAGTTATTGAGAATCTAAATCAAAATAAAACTCTAAATCAAAAGTAAAGTAGAAGCTAAAGTAAAATTTGAAATTTAGTCAACTCTCCATGTAAGCCATTTATAAAACAAATATTTTAATGAAAACATAAAATATAAAATCTTAATCTACAGTTGATATGTCATAAGTAAGCCTTATAAATTAATATTAAGTTATTTTTTGCCTCACTTTGAAAAGTCAAACTATTTGATATGACAATATTGTGTCTGTATTGAAAAAGACTAAAGATTTTGATAATTTTTCACTTTTTCACTTAATTTTTGATTTTTTTGAATTTATAAAAATTTTTTAACTTTTTTACATTATTTTCAATTGAATTTTTTCAGTTTTAGATTTTCTCAGAATTATGCCAAGAAATCTTGTTAATTTTAGTTTTATCTAAAATTAAAATAGTTTCAAATTTTTGAAAAAGTTTTTAATGAATTGTTAATTAGTGGTCCTTTCCATGTCTGATTTTCATATATTTTTTCGGCAGAATATGTGTGATAGAAAAAGTAGTCTTAATTACGTCTTATGGAAAATTTTTTTGATGAATTTATTAGACGATCTTATGCTTTCCATGTCTAATTTTCATATATGGTATACCTGTTATATATGTATGAGTAAATTAATATTACGTAATTTTTTTGATGATTGATAGTTTATCCATGTTTGATTCGCGACGCTTATACTTTACAATGTATACCAAATATAAATAAATTGTACACGTTTTATTTTTGTATAAGTTGTGAGCCGATTTCATTGGAAAATTTATTTTAATATCGTAAAATTGTAATCTTAAAAATTTTTGTACAAGATTTAGTAGATTTTATTGTTTAAAATTCTACCATAATCCTTATAATTATAAAACTAATGCACATATCTACAAATTTTACTAATATTTATTATTCTAGTTTTGCTTAAATTAGTTAGATTTGATAACAATAAAACATTTAAAATTAATAAAAAGAATTGTCTTATTTCTTATTAAGTATGTTATTTATTATAATGCTAAAGATTTAAGTCAAAGCATGAGAAAAAATTGAATGTGTTACTTTTCAAAACTATGTTAGTTTCTAATTGCATTATGTGAATTTTAGAATAAAAAACATGTAAATGTTTATTACATTCATTAAAATACCTGTTTTATTAATAATTTTCAAGAGATTATCATTTTAAAAAGAATAAATGTATAAGCAAAAAAGAAATGAATCGAAATATAAACAAGAACGGCACATTCATAGAGAGCTCACTTTTTCTTAGATTAATGTCTACTAATATGATAAATTAATCAGTTATCAAGATCTCAAATCATTTATTAACATAAGAAATATGTGAAATCCCTTAATTAGAATAAGACTGCGTACTTACAGACGGACAGACGGACGGACGGACAGACAGACAATGTCAAATCCATAAGCTCGCCTTTTTAAAAAAAAGTGAGCTAAAAAATATTTTTCATCCAAAAAGCAATTTAAATAAAAGGAAATTTAAAAAAAGCTTACTAATATATAAACTCTTTTATATACTTTTCCGCGAAAACTAGTTTTAAAGTTTAAATTAAAGATTAAAAAACTGTTTTAAGTTGGTTTTTGTACTTTATTTCTATAATGAAAGTGAAGCTAAATTTGGTTTTTGTTAATAAAACTTTAAATTAAATTGTGTAGGCTAAAATAAAACAAAAATTAACATTAGTCATGAGCTCACTTTAATTATTTTACATTGCTAAATATTTTAATATAAGCAATTGTTGTTTGATTTTAAGGCTTTTAAACGAAGGAAAATTTAACTGTATAGACTAAAGTTAATTTTGGTATAAAATTTCAATTATAAGCTGTGCACATTACCTCATTACTAAAATTGGATTTGTTCAAAAACGTTTGTTTAGAATTTTTTTAATTTTGTCTAAAGACTATAAGAGACATATAAGTTATTAAAATATCAAACATGGATACCATGTACGTTTTTATTAATATCCATTTTAGTAAAATAATCACGACAAGCTTACACTCAACTGATCTACAACATATATAAAAATCAGACATGGACAGGATATAAGTGACCACTAAATGTACAATAGTTGTTAAAATTTATAGCATTTGAACTTAATACATTGTTGTAATACAAATTTTAAACTAACAAAAATTATTTAATAGCAAACAAATTAAAAAATAACAAAAACGACACATTTATAGAGAGCTCACTTTTATTAGGTATATACTTTCTTATGTCACAAAAATATTAGTTTAGATCCGAATCATTATTAATAAAGATTTAGTGCCAATTATAATATATATTGACAAAAATGCACCTTAAATTGTTAGGAAATTTAGTAAAGCTGAAGATACTTTCTTAACGACTAACATCTTTTATTTGATTGGTGATTATTATTTTAAAGAAGAACAACACGACTAAGCATACGATTATTATGCTAATAATTTACGTTTATATCTGACTCATTTTGATTCGTGAATCGCTTCAGCTTTATTCAAATTCATGGTAAATGAAATGGCAAACTGTATTATCAGCAAATGTTTGCAACAGTACGTTTCTATAGCAGATTGATTGAACTAAAGCCGACTAATAATCAATTAAGGATACTGTTTGGCCAGTTTAATACACTGCCTCAAGTAATGCTTCTCGTTATAGAAACTCCGATTATTTTAGAGCACAACAAAAATATGAATTAAGAAGTTTGTTGATTAAATTTTCCTCTTCGTATTTAGAGTTTGTTTTGAAATCAGAATCAAAGAAAGAGATATGGCTTTCGTGTTATATGCTTGGAAAAATTAAGGAAAAAACTGGTGATTTGTTCAACGCAATTCAGTATTACAAATGGGCAAAAATTTCTCTTCAAGTGAATGGAGCGTCTTATCTTAATATGATTTTGTTCAGCAATCTTCTCTATTTATCCGATTAAGCACATGAGTTTTATTAGAAAAAACATGCCATTTCGCTTAAATATTTGTGTTCGAATATCTCGCATTCAATAAGTGCTTTGAATAAATTAACAGTTCTATAAATATCTGCAGACGCACAGACAAATTAACAGAATACAAAAACCAAAAATCAGACTTTTGGACTGTTGGATATAAAATTAAGCAACATAGAGTATTCAAGCAGCTGTCTCCATAATTTTACTAATAATCGACTTATTAATTTCTCTCGCTTTCCTTTTCCGTTTCACTTTCACTTTTTTAAAAATATGAATCGCTCTTTTTAATTTAAATTTATGTAAAATTACTATTCCAAACTCGTAATCATTCTAACAATTTGTATTGATTTGGAAACAATTGTTTTTTTACAATCTAAATTTTTGTTATGTTATAACTCACTTTTTCTAAAAGGTTATCTAATGAGTTTCTATCAAGTAGTAGTTTTTTTTAAATATCAAACATTCTGACACGTAATTAAGAGTTCCACATTTGGTATAGAAATCTATGGATATAAGGCTTAAATAAATTTTTCAAGGTTTATTTTAGTTGTCAAATTAGTGCAAGTTATTAAAATTATTATTTAATTTGCGCTTTTAACAACTTTTGCAATTAAAGTATTTTAAGCTTTATTCAGGAACTAACAAATATTTGAAATTTTTGGAATTTACTTAAAAAAAATCCATTTTTAATTGGTTAAAACCATTATTTTGTAATATCCAGAAGAGGAAAAGCAAAAATAGTTACAAGATTAGTACTAAATTTTAAGGTGATTTAAATATTTATGCAGGATTTGACATTTGCATTTAGATAATTACGGAATTTCATTTAATTATAGGCTTTGCATACCGTTAAATGTTAACCTTAAAACGTTAAGGAATTCTTTAGAGCTATAAGTTATCGGATGAAAAAAGGGCATTACGTTAGATTTATAATGTTTATAAAATATTAAAGTTATTTAAATTGAATATAAAACAAGAACGGAACAATCATAGTTACGTAAAAAACATAAGCTTCTCAGCAAATGTTTCTTATTCAAAATCCGAATATCTATAAAAGAAATAAAAAAATCCCTTTATTTTAAAACTAATAACAGACAGACAGACATTTCTCTTAATTGGTAAGATTAATGTTGTGAACTATTTTATTTGAAAATTAATTTGACAAAAGTAAAAGTAAAATAGTATATAATTGAGTTTTGAGATTTAAAAGAAAAGTAAATACAACAGAAATCAAATTATCGCTTAAAACTTATAAAATCATGAACAAAATATATTAGCATTAGTCTGTCTGTATCTATAGCATTTTTTGAAGTTTTATGTTAATTAATTGATTTTTATCTACACTCTAATAAAGGGATTTTACAATTTCTCAGCTAAAATAGGGATTATGACCTATATCTTATGCTAATAAAGGAATTTTGATCTTTCATTTATAAAATTATTTTATTAATTTCTTATTTTAAAAACGGGCTTTGTTATAAACTCTAATAAATGAAGTCTTCCATTTTCTTATGTTAATTTTGACCTATTTTATATGATAATTCAGTGATTTCAAGGTGATTTAGAGCAAAAAGCAATGTCAAAAATTAAAAAAATTTACTCAAAATTGGCATTTTAGGGCTATTAAAGAAAACAAAAATCAGTAAAAATAGTCAGAAAATCTCAGAAAGATAAACAAAAATACACAAAAAACGCCAAAACTTAGGTTAAAAACTTAACTATCACTATACGTAGTTATTTGCTGTTATTGGTCGCTACCTATCGTTATCTGTAAGTATATGTAAGTTTTTGTCTATTTGTCAGTGCCGTTTTAACTTATTATCAATTCATCATAACTAAATTTTAAATTATGAAAAACGACATTTTATTGTATTTTAAAATTTTATCTAAAGTCAATATGTAAATTGATCTATAAAATTCTAAAACAGCTATTGCTAAGTTCAGTCACAGCTTCATTTCGTATGTGAATAATTTTAACTTTTAAAAATTTACAATAAGATTAAACAGATTTTTTATTTTGGATAAATTTTGAGAACATATTAAGCATTTAAAATGTTAACCTGTAAGTTTTCTAGCCAATAGATTTATTAATAATTTTTCAATTTTTTTAATTTTTCAAATCATTCATATTTATATTGTTATCGCGTTAATTTTTTGTTAGTAAGCTTTGGATTATCAGTTTTCAATCGAAATGATGGTCTTATACTATAACGACATGAGACGACTAATGTTGAGAACGACGTTATCAGATCGAGACCAAATCGCTTTGCTGACAAACAGTATGCCAGAACATAATAAGATTCAGTTTGCTGGAAGAAGTGCTGACACTCCAGAAGAATGGATCAGAATTGCCATCGAGATTGAAGATGCAAAAAATAGCAGTTTTTCCAAACGCCCAGATATGGTTTTACATGGACAGGACGATGACGGAAAATCAACAACGAAGAAACCGGAGCGACCACATAACAGTAAGAATTTTGTTGACTACTCTAAACCGCCATTGAGTCCATGTCCACGATGCCTTGATTACGGAGTACGCTAAATGCATTGGAAACGACAATGCACCAGAGCGGAAATAGCACATGGCACACAATAAAGGAATAGTAATGGAGCTCAAACGTTGTCTAATGCGCAACCGTCAACGAACGTCAGCGTGAATGGTAGCCATAATCGCTCATTCCTCGACATGGTTTCCACTATTACTGAGATATCGGCTTTAGTAGCAAAACGTTTATGTCTAAAGACCGATCCCCGAACCTCCATAGCGATTAGACACGTTGACGAACACTCAACTACTATCGGACAAGTAGAGCCTTTACTTCGTTTGAAAGGCAAAACGATGCGTTTGCATATCCACGTGTTCGAAAATTTGACACATGAAGCGCTGTTTGTTATTGATGCCGATAAAGCGTTCGGTTTGCACTTCGACTTCCGTTCTAACTCGACTGATAGTTGTTCCTTGCGTCCAAACAATGCTGAACTAAGTGTCACCGAATACAAGTTAGAAGAATTGTGCCAACGTTTTGACATCTTCGCCGCCTCTGATAAAGATATTGGTGGTTTTCGCGGTACTCCTCACTTGATTAGATTGAAAACGGATGCAGTTCCCTTCCATCAGAGACCATTCAGCTGCTCGTCACAACGAGAAGCTGAGGTGCGTAAGCATACTGATGAACTACTATCGCGTGGATTAATACGAAGATCGAATTAACCATACGCGTCGCCAATGTTTCTGGTACCTAAGCGTGGTGGTGGTTTACGACCTGTAGCAGATAATCGTATACTCAATGCTCAAACCTTCAGCGAGCGAGATATTCATTATTCGTTATTCGCTTCGACTTTTGTCAATGCTGATAAACAATTGTACAAATATAAAAAGAATTTTTAATTAAAATTTTTTTTCCAATATTCTTTGCCTTTTTAGTAAAAAAATTAATCAGAATCTAAATTTCAGTTTGAAAAAGTAAAGTTTTTTTTGCAAAGAGTTGAGGCACGGTTAACAGTTTTAACTCTTTATCATCCTTTTTAACAGTTTAATGATTAATAATTCATTTGCTAAATGTTTTTCAAATTATAAAAGTTTAAATATTTAAAAATACTTTTATTGTATTGAACTTTTGTTTAGCATTTGTCGCTTTTGTGTATAAAAGGTTTAACTTGAATTGTCGATTATGTTTATAATTATTAATCAGTTGATATTTGAAGTTTGCTATTAATTTTCACTTATTGTTTTGTAACTGAAGCGATCGGTCGCTCTTTGATATAAAATAGTATTTAATTGAATTTTTTAAGTTACTATTTGATTAAATAAACAACTTCTTTATTAAATTAGTTTAATATCTTTATTCATATTTAATTGAAAATCGGTTGGTATAAGCGATATAAGCTCAACCGTTTAAACTATAAATTAAGATATTGATTGTTTGAACTCTCGAGAAAAGAAATGCATTGAAGATTAAATCATTTTAATATTAAAATCGTCATCATTATAAAATATTGACTGTAAATGAAATTGTTATAAAAAATTTTCTTATCTATCATGAATAATAAATTACTTTAATGGATATAAATTACAGAAATTTTATATTTACTATCTTATATAACTAAAGTTTTTAAATTTGATTTATAGATTATGATTTAGGCTTTGAAAATCGTTAAATGATAATTGGTTAAAACAAATCAAAAACTTATTGGTGACTAATATTGTTATATAACTTAAACAACTCTAAAAATGTTATATTTAATTAACGAGTCTAACGGGTTAAAAAATTTTTAATTTGTTCGATTTTTTATCTGACTGCTAATTTGTCAGATAAATGGATTTGGGTATTTTGTCCGTCCGTCTTTCTGTCCGTCCGTCTGTGCACACTCACTTTAATTAAGGGATTTTGATCTTTACTCTAATAAAGGGATTTTACCAACTTCTTACTTTAATAAAGATATTTTAATCTTAACTATAATAAAGTGATTTCACCAACTTCTAATGATAATTAAGGGAATTTATTAGTCAAAAAGGTCAAAATAAACGATCAAATATACAAAAAGTATGCTCAAAAATGGCTTTTAATGTGTCAAAAATGGACAAAATTGTGTCGAAATTGGAAAGAAACTTATATAAAACAGACATAATTTATTTTAAAATCTGAGTGGCATATGCCGGTTTTGACATAAAAATAGTGATTTTCATAATCAAAATCGCAAAAAAATTACCGAAAAACAGGCCAAAATGGAAAAATTAGGTAAAAATGATAAAGACTTTTATACCAAAATTGGCATATGCCGGGTTTTTACTTTAAAAATATTGAATTATAGATTTGAAATGGTAAAAAACTACATAAAATCTGGCCGAAATGAGAAAACTAGGCTAAAATAACAAAAAGTTTTATAATAAAAAAAAGTGGCAATATGCCGCTATTTTCAGAAAAAGAGGAATAGATCATATACTATCTAATATTTGAACCGCAAAGTCAGATATTATGACCAGTATCGATCTTGTTTTTAAAAAAGGAAGAATTGGCGTTATAATACTAAAAATTGTAGCTAAAATACGAAAAGTTCTGAGTGGTGTCATGTTTTAGGTGTTTCACTGGGTAAACAATTAAAAAAAAGTTTTGAAGAATGTTTAAGGGCAAAGTTCAAATTATTGCCATTTAAATCCGTCCAGTTTTTTCATGACCTAGGATTTATGAAATTTTTTAATTCAAATCAATAGGTGATTTAAATTAATTTTAAACATATGAAATTATTTTGATTATATAAGTTAACAAACTAGAACTCAAATGAAATTTTAAATGTCACTAAACTCAAAATTGAATTATGAATCAAATTTAACTATTAACACATATTACTTATTCAATTCAATATATTTGTTTCTTCAATGATAACTGCAAAAGAAATGAATTGAACTAAAGCCAATTAAAGTTTAGATTGACGATAAACTTCAATTATATCAACAAACAGGATTACATGCACGTGTTATTATCAACGAAATAAAAAAAGACTTACATTTACATTTTTGAACAATGATTAATGCTGCGCGTCTGTAAACATTTCAAGATTGGTTACATATAATCGAGAGCTGAAAATTAATTTTTTGAGCCAACAACTTTTAAGAGATAAGAAAGTTATTTCTTGTTATAAAATTAAAGCTAATTGATAAAGCTTATTAAAGCAATATATAACAATGCGATAAGATATAAATAGCAAAATCTAGAGATAGTTGTACGCAGTGTTCTAGCAAATTCAAAATGAAATCTACAAAGCCATAATTAGTCGTGATCTGAGCTTAAAACGGTGCAGTCGTTTTTTGAAGCTATTTTAAATTGTAATTTTAAATCGAAATTTAAATCTAAATACAATATGCATTATAAAAACTTATATTAATATCTTAAATAATGCAATCTTAAGTTGTTAGAACAAGTTATAAAATAAAATTAAGTTGAAATAAGCATTATATTTGAAACATACAAAATAAAAACTAATACTAAAACTTAATTTGAAAAAAAAACTGTGAACGAACTTTTAATTAATTGTTTTATACAGTAGCATAAAGACATTCCTAAACAAACGTAATAAAATCTTATTCACTTTTAGATTTCATGTTGTATATTTCATAAACTATCTCTGACAGATAAACAATAGTTAAGGCTCGTGTAAATAGAAACTTAATTCAACAGAATTTTTAGTAGTCTAACTCTAATATACAATCAATTTTTGGAAACAATTAACGACGTTCGCGGAAATATCATTTCTCGAATTCAGTTTATGATTATTATAACATCACATTAAAACCAAAATGTTGTTTCAAATGAATGAATTCTCTTATTTGATAACTTTGAGCAAAATATTGGGCTCTGATAAAGCTTTAAATAACGTTAATTTGACTTATGATTATCAATGGCAGCTAATATTTCCATCAAAGTGGAGGAAAAATGATCAGAATGCTAGCACAGTTTGCATAAATAGTTCTCTAACTGCGGTTTTGTGTCACCTATTTTGTTTGAAATTGTCTCCAACATATAGAAGGTTATAATTTGCGATTTAAAAGTAACTGTGCTTTCAATTGTTAACACTTCGCGATCGACACTGATCTCTTCAAAAATTTTATAATTGCTGTGCAAAATTTCAATTAAAATTATACTTAAAGTTCTAGACTATAGGATTTAAATGAATAATAACTTAAGCTTGTCAAACAAATCAGTTAAATTCTATTGAATTGTTTAAAAACAACTACAAACAATTTTTTGCTAACAAGTAACACTAATCTTCTACCACATTAGCTAAGACACTGACAATGTTCATTTAAGATTTAGAAGATCCAGAAATCTAGATGAAATTTTTCTTTTGTATTGTCTACGAAAGTTTAATAAAATGCAAAATAACTATTTAGACAAAAGGTAAACTAATAATAATTCTAAAAATTGTTCAATTTACCACAGCAGAGCCAGATAAAAATGCATCTGTAACAGATAGTTCAGATAATTTATTTTTTATTTAAAAATCTAAAACAATTGTCCCTTACTTCTGTTCTATTTTATTAAAACAATTGTTTAATGATATTTGTAAATTATATAAGCTAGAACAAAATACTATTTGAAAACATTTATTTTATCTCCATCACATTATATTTTATGGTTAAATGATATTAAAAGTAAACGTTGCTTTGAAGTTTTGCTTTAGTTATTTTAATGAAGTCAAATCTCCCAATCACTAAAGTTAAAAAAATCCGTTAAAAAACAATATGAAAAACATAAATAACGTTTGTTTCAAATTTATTTTAAAAACTATAATGCCTTCGTGTTTAAACTTATTGCAAAATGAGATATTGACAAATTACCTAAGAACTAACTTGAAATCATGCTTTAATTTTTTATAATTTAAACTTTTTAATAATACTAATAAATCTTTATATTTTACGAACTATATTTATTTTATTAAAAAAACAATGATGATTTTAGATAAAACAAGATCGATACGATCGTCAACATTGTACGCTCACCAACATTGTTTTATTTTTTGTATAAAATATTGTTGTTAGATATAAAGTTCACAAAATATCTGATGACTAGTTTTGTTTCTCTACTTGTTTATAAAATTAAGTTGCACTACTAATTCGATTAATAGAAATGCTTTTAAAAAAATTGAATTTCAATTTCGATTATTAGAAATGGATTTGAATAAATTGCATTTCAATATGCATCTTTGATTTATATATAACTTAAATTTGAAATGAATAATGATATTTGCTTTTAAGAAAATTTATATTGATTTATAATTTAGATTTAATTTTTACAAAAATTTTGAATATATTAATTTTTGAGTTTTAGAACTACATAATAAAAGTATAATTGAAAACTAATTAAGAAAGTTCCAAAATTTCCAATAATTAAAGAATATTTTTTATGATAAACTATGAAAAATTTAATAATGTAAAAATTACAGTGGAAACTTCACTTAATTGGTGCTTTAAATACGTTTCCTATTAAAATTTTTTATATATACATCATATGTTAACAGTGGACTTATCGGTTTTTGGTTAATTTTGATTTCCATTTTATTTATCTTACATTTTTTTATCGATTTCTCAAATATAATTTAACATCTTTGAAATTAAACTTGAATATATACTTTTAAGTTTAGTTTACTCAAGTTTTAATTTTAAATGATATTTTCCTTTTTTTAAGCTTCTGTTTTAGTTTTTTTCTAGTTATTTTATATTTTATATGAAAAACAAGATCGATACGGTCATAATATCTGACTTTACTGTTTAAATATTAGATAATGTATGGCGCTCCCTCTCTTCGTTCACTCGCTCACATTATTTTATATTTTATGTTTTAAGTTAAACATTATTTTAAAAGCAAATGAAATCAAATACAAATCACTTTATTATCGTTTAATAGTGGATTATGTTACTTTAAGTTTTGACATTTTTGCCGAGTTTCCTCAAATTTAACTAGATTTTGAGACACTTTTGAATTGATAAATCAATATTTTTACAGCAAAAACCGGCATATTCCACTTTTGGTATTAATCAAATTTTATCATTTTAGACTAGTTTTTCAGTATTTTTTTGCCATTTTGAGTCTGAAATGTTGCTATTTTTGTCGTAAACGGCATATGACACTCAATTTTTATTCTTAATTTTCACCATATTTGCCTAAATTTGAATATTTTGGCCAGTGATTTTTGATATTTTTTTCAACAAAAAGAGGCTTATACCACTCAATTTTTAGCCTAAATTTTGGCTATTTTTATCTGATTCTTGCCTATTTCGAAAACACAATTGTCCATTTTTGACCCCTTAAAAGCTTTATTTGATCATACTTTTAGTATTTTTGTAAACAACAAAACAAATTATACTAGGCTAAATGAATCCATTTTAAAACAATTTAATGAAATGTAATAAATGCTATTTATAGTAACAAATTAAAATTACAGTCCAAATACACCGCTTTTTTTTATTCCCAAAAAAAGATTTATGCTTAGGTTTGTAAAGCAAATAAAAGCGAAGATTAATATAGTTATTAGTAATAGTCTCTAAAATAAAGAAACAAGTATGTTAAACAATAGCGCTTTAAACAATTTTACATTTTAATTATTCTAAAATTAAAATGTTGCAAACTTATTTTAAATTTAAAAACATTTAATAAATTTTTCAGTATATGGAAAAAAATAAATTATAAATGAAATTTTTGTTTTCTCAATATTCATTATATTTATCTTATCAAAAATTTGATGGCTCTTATAAAACTTAATACAATTTAGCAAAATAGTATTAATTACAAAATTATCTATAATTACTAACGTAAAAATATATAATTAAAGCATTTTATTAAAGGTAAAGTTAAAAATAATTTGGTGAACTTGAATTATCTTATAGCTCTTATATTATACTTTATAAAAACTCAATATGAAATTATTAATGCAGTTTTAATTTGCCTATTGTCTAGACTTGATATGAGTTTTAATGAAAATGTTACAAATAAAATGGCATTAAATTTTAATACTTCTAATTTCTAATTTTTTCAAATTTTTGATCAAATCATATCATATAATCTTAAAACTTCAGTCATATTAATACAAAGATTAATAATTTTGATTTTATTCTAACTGTGCCAATATCCTTTAAAACAAGTCAACAGCTAAATAAAAAATTTATGGAAATGTCCTCAAAAATTGCTGTAGTATCTAACCATGCTTTAAAACAAATTAGAAATTATACGAATTAATTTTAAATTAATGTTTTGTGTTTTGTGAAAATAATTAAATAGAATAATAGTTGTGAAAAAATTTTTTTTACAACACTTCCTTACAGCTAGTTTTTATTTACCGCTAATGATTATTTACAGAAATAATAGATTTTGGCTCTAATAAAACAAGAATAAACATTAGTTTTGATGTTAATATTTTTTAAGTGATTAGATATGTGCATTAGTCAAGTGAATAATTAATATCTGCTTTCCACTTAGGCCAAAAAAACTTATATTGTTGCTTACCATTTTTGTTATTCATTTTTAAAAAAGCAAAATTTTAATTACTATGCTTTCGATAAAAAATTTAATGTTGTCTAAAGCATTGTTATAAATAGTCCTTCAATGAGTGTTAAGGATATTTTTATTGAGTCTTAGTTTAGCTGTCGACGATATAACATAAAAATTGTGCTTATAGTCACAATTGGTGAGTGTCATAACATCTTTTTGTATAATAAGTAAGACGACACAAAAATAAACACACATTTTCCCCTAAATAAACCAATTTATACCCAATTTTGTGTCAGATTTGATTAAATTAGTCCATTTTAAGTAATTTTGACCCAACATAAACTTAACCCTACTTAAAACACATTTATTCTCCTATCAACTATATATACTCTTATGGGGAGTTACATCAACCTTTTGGACAATTCCGTTCTGAGTGATGCCGTTGGTCATAAACAAACAAGGAAACTAATATAGTACATGCGTTAATTAACAACAAGAGCAATTGACACCTACATATCAATCTACTGTCATTATTGTGATAATTGAAATGTTTATTTGTTAACAGATTATTTAATATTGTTTGCTAAGTGTTTGTTTTTAATGTTATTCCCAAATGGATACTTTAGTTGTAGTTTATATAAGCAGAACTTTTTATGAACTTTTAACATAAGTTTTGTCTAAATCGTTTTTTATATTTTTAAAATTTCCTATAAAAATTATTTAGACATACGTTTAAGGATTATGTCCACAATCGTGTTCTAAAGTATCCATTTGGGAGATAAAAAAAATTGAAGACCATAACTTGATCAATAGCAAAGAGAGAATTATGATATTTAACTTGGATTTGTGTACCCATATAAGGATCTATTTATGGTTTAAACTCTGGATATAACCGAAATATAACTAGATAGCCTTACAATCTAAATTCCTTATCTGTATGTAAAATATTGAAAAATTATAAAGTCCAAATATAATTAAGTTGGGGAACTACCACGTAATCAGGCAGACAATTTCAAATAGAAGCACTCGCATTTTTAATGATATCTAATAAATGTTGCAAATTTTTGTAATTTATTGTTTTTCATTGACAAATGCAAATCTGCTTTAAAAATTCATTTTAGACTGTGTTGTTTTTTACATTTTAATATTTTTAACATTACCTTTATCAATCATCAATTAATTGCAATTTTTGCTTCTAATGGCGTAAAAATGGCATGATACGTTGGCGCATTAGTTGAAGCAGTTATTTGTAGCATCATCAGAGCTTGTAGAACATTATCGACGTTCTATCAAAAAAGGACCAACAATTGTTTGTTGTTCCTTCAATAACATTTGGTTCGTCTCATTAAAAAAGACAACAAACATCAAGAAACTAAATGTTTACTAGAAATAATTAATGAAGTTTGCTCCACTCTACACAACAAACAATTTTATATTTTGTCATACCTATTAAAAAGCACATCATTTTTAAAAATGTATTATTCTTTGTCAAACTAATGGGAATAAATTCGAACAAACTCCACAGACACTTCAGGGATTGATTAGTTTTCAAAAGCGTACTGTATGCACTCTTATTCAAGTCATGCAAAATCGAGAACTTTGGCGCGATTAACAGTATGGACTTAGAGGAAACGTGATCAAAGTTCCAATTTCTGTTGAAACATCTGTAAATGTTCTTCCAACTGCTTTTGTTGATAATTAAACAGTTCAAATAAATATTAAAAGATTGCTGCAACATAAAATTAAAATTATGTTCGATACCGAAATTTAGTAAATTATAAGTCTCTATACTGATAGTCTATAGAGAAAATTTTTAAAAATTCTAAACTATCGATTTTCTAAATTTCCTATTTAGTTATAAAGTACATGCTATCCATGTTTGATCTTTTAGTAAATTTAAGGTCTATGTGCTGATAGTCTTGAAAATTTTTTTAAAAATGCTAAACTATCGATTTTGTAAAAATACAATTTTATTTATGACGTACATTATATCCAAGTTTGATATTTTGCTATATTGTCTGTTTCTTTGTTGCATGTCTTAATACAAATATTAAAAAACTATCCTTTTTGTACAAATAAAGTTTTATTAAATTACATGCTATCCATGTTTGATATATTAGTAAGTTATAGGACTTATTACAAATAGTCTTAAGACACATATTAAAAAAAATCAAAACTATAGTTTTATTATTTTATGAAATAAAAACAGTTTTTTTAAAATGAAGTTAATAACAAAATTTGATTTATTTAGTCGTTATAATTAAATTTATATAACGAATATATAAGCGCACCTTTTATAAAAAATTTATTTAAAAATAAAATAAACGCAAAAAAAATTTATAACATTAGAAATTATAGTTTATATTAGGTTTGATTTAATTTAATTGGAATTATTTGTATTTATCTTATTCAAAATTGATGGGATTTAATATTATTTGACATCTTAATTACAGAAATATAAACTCTAATTTTAATTTCAATAAATGTTTTATTTTTTATTAAGAAAGTTA
Source organism: Phthiracarus laevigatus (assembly GCA_034700185.1). Lineage (NCBI taxonomy): Eukaryota > Metazoa > Arthropoda > Arachnida > Sarcoptiformes > Phthiracaridae > Phthiracarus > Phthiracarus laevigatus. Next base: position 23,046 of record JAQIXJ010000709.1, read on the forward strand.
TTTAAAAAATATTGGTAATTGCTCTCAAAAGTAATGATTGAATAAAATAATCTTTCTTATCAGTTTACTTTTTGGTACATTTTTTAGTCTTTAGACGAAAAATATTCATAAAAAGCATAAAATCGAAACTATCATATTTCATAGCTTCGAAAGCTAACAAATAATTTGTTATTACCAGATATCATTTAAATATTGAAAAATTCTTGAATTTTTTGGAACTTAGTTGAATGCAAAGCAATAAAAAATAATGAACCGAACAGTTTATGAAGTCTAACGATCATTCAGTGTTAAAAAAACTTTGCAATTTTTCTTTAAACAAAATCCATCAATTAGGTGATCCATCTCTCTATGCTTTCTTAGCAGATTAAAAACGATGGAAATAATTGATATTAATCACAGTGAACATTGTACGTAACAAATAAGAAGGAAACAAAGAAAATCAGGATTTTGACAATAAAGTCAAATGAGAACATAATAGTAATGATTCTTTAACGCTATAAAACTTTTTGGTTGTTGTATATTAAATGGACGGTATTGTTGGATAAAGTTTTTAATAAAACTTAAAAGTATTGTTTAAAAATATTAATGAAGATACAGTAAAACCCGATAAAGAGTTGAATATACCTTAAAAATAATTATTTATAAAGCATGAGCGAATATAATTGCCGAGATTAACTCAACCCAACTCAACCCAACTCAATCCAACTCAACCCAACTCAAGCCAACTCAACCCAACTCAACCCATCTCAACCCAACTAAACCCAACTCAAACCAACTCAACCCAACTCAAACCAACTCAACCCAACTCAACCCAACTCAACCCAACTAAACCCAACTCAAACCAACTCAACCCAACTCAACCCAACTCAACCCAACTCAACCCAACTCAACCCAACTCAACCCAACTCAAACCAACTCAACCCAACTCAACCCAACTCAAACCAACTCAAACCAACTCAACCCAACTCAACCCAACTCAAACCAACTCAAACCAACTCAACCCAACTCAAACCAATCCAATCCAATCCAATCCAATCTAACCAAACCTTACTGAACAGAATCGAACCAACTTAAACAAACCTAACCTAATTTTACCAAACCAAAATCAAACCGAACACGAACCGAACAAACCTAACCTAACCGAACATTACTTAAAACTAACCTTAACCTAACAAAATTATATATTAAAAACAGTTATTTCATATTCAAATTTTACAACAATATAAATGGTGTAAACTGGATTCGAGTTTCTATAAGTGTGCTTTAAAACGTGAGGCATATTGTATTGTTGTAGCTTACTATTTTAATTTAAACGCAACAATACGGGCCATTAAATATACAACGGCCGAACTTTCATATAGTTTTTAACGTAAAAACGTACAATATTCCAATAAAAAATATAAACACAGTATTTTTCCTTTTGACAAATTAAAAAACGTAAAATTCTTTATTTATTTAAAAAATAATTAACGTGTATATTAATAAATATATATATAAATTATTGCGCATATTGTTGAGTCTAAGCATTATTTTGTAAGTGACAATCTTGTGAGCACATATCCATCACTAATTGTAAATTACGTCTGGTATCATTCTCTACACTTGATCAACATTTGCGTATCAAATATTTGAGCCAAAATTTAGTGCACAGCGTTTTTACTTATAGTTTCTATTCTGAGATTTCAAGGAAAATATAGGCAACTCTAGATTTGATTTTGCTCTTTAGTGCGAGCTTAGGAAAACGAGAAAAAGAAAGTGAAGAATGAGTGGCGAGTGATTCGCTTTTAGTTTGTGCTGCGTTTACCGCTTTAGTAATAATACATGATTTATGTAACAACACAATGGCTTTACAATTGTGGACAATTGGTTTAATATTGTCTTGTTTTATGCTCATCGCTATCGATAATTGTAAGTATATTCTATGATTATTTTTTACCATAATATATATTTGTGACCTCAAAAAGTTTAGCGAACAAATTTGTTTTACTGTAATAGTTTTCTAATACTTTTAACAATGATTTATAAATTAGTACTAAAATTGTGTAAACTTTTTTTGAAACTTTTGCATGAAATTTATTCAGAATTGAAACGAATAATTAATTAAAAAATAATTTAGTTTAATAATACACATATTCTTATATGGATAACTAAAACGACTTAAACAGTTCCTTAGAGTGCATTTTGAGCGCATATACAGAAATCGTTGTTAATAGTCTAAGTATAGCATACAAACCTACTGACGATATGGTTTGCATAGTGTGCATAGTCTTTGATATTTACTCACTATAAATAACCATCACTGACAACACTTAAAAACCCCTAAATAATTATTGGTGTGCGAATTTTTATTCTAAAGTATGCAAAGGTGACATAACAATTGCTATTAAAAACGCAATTATTTTTCATGCTCTTATTTATGATTTTAAGCTTCCGAAGAAACGTGTTTAATATTTATTTATTATCATATTGTATTTTTGCTGCGCCAGAGATTACCTTTTTTGACAGCGTTTGCACACATTTCTAATTCACAAATCTATGATAATTCGGATTTCTTTTCTTAATAATAAAACATAGGTTTGTGATCTAAAACAACTTTTTTTAAAGTATTATTCACTAAGGAAAATCTATCTCCCATTATAAAGTTATTAAAGTTTAAATTATAACTTTTTAAAATTAAATTTTAAATAATAATTAATGATAAAATAAACTAATATTTTTAGATTAATACGAAAAATTTATTTTTCTGAATAATTCTAGTTTTTAATTCTTTTTGCATTTTCCTTCTTGAATTTGAATTCACAACTAAACATATTTAGAATGTAAATGTGGGTTTATAATTATGAAATCATTTTCCACAAAGTTTTTATTAAATTATTTAAATATTATTATCAAATAATAAAGTTGCCTAATTTTCTCCTAAATTTAGTTAAATTTCACTTATATTTATTAGTTAAATGATATTTCGCGTTTAATTATTGCAATTATTAGTTGTGAATGAAATAGGATAGTGTCCTTAAGCTTTGGTCGAATTTCCAAATTAGTGTGAGGTTTATACTGTATTATAACAGACTAAGGTTGGTGCGATATGAAGTAACAAACACAAAAAATCTGATTGATTGCGTTATTTTGAGCGCAAACTTAATAAAAACTAACGACTAAGACAAATTTTAAGGCTCTAACAAATGCGTCAGGTATAATGAACTCTACACTACCCTTTAAATTTTTATAGGTATGAAACCAAATATTTTCATCAAAATAAATCTTTATATTCTCAATAAAGTTTAATGAAATTTTAGAAACTAAGGAGATAACCAGTTTAAATTTAATCCTAATTCGAAATAATAAAATTGAAGTTAACTGTTTCTTACAATAAAATGTTTTATGCAAAAACTCCATATAAAATACATTTTACATGTACAGTATTTCTGATTTTTCTACCAAATGGTAAAATAATTCCACTAAACTACAATATTCAGTAATTTTCGAGTAATTTTGGTATCTAAAAAGTAGATATTTGCTAAAATGGTGAAAAAAATTATTATAGTCATAGTTACGGTAAAATTTATTATGCTTTATTCAAGTTTAGTTTATTGGACAAGCTTTAGTAGGAAAGCAGTCATACTAGCTTTTGAAAACTGTAGATACATCCTATATCAAATCATTTCTTGAGTGTTACTCACTCGTTTATTATTTACATTTATATTTTTTATAGAAAATATTTAAAGTTTTTTAACTACCGAATAGCTTACAAAAATTGCTTTATAAGTATTTTTTATCTGTCCAAAAATTATAAAATTCATTATTATATTTAAATATTTTACAGTTAAATTCTTTGAGAATGATCATAGAGTAGAGCTAGTTTTATTTTTATGCGATTCTTCAACATTGAAGCTTAAATCTGTAATTTTAAAGATATTATTACTAATCTTAAATCTGTACCTTTTTAATATTGTAAAATTAATCTTTCACAACATTTAGCTAAAAATTTGAATCTTAAAATTTAAAAGTGTGAAATTATTTTCTATTTCTAAAAATTAGAGTAAGTGGGCATAATGCCAAAATATGCAAACTATGAGTTACACATGTCTTGCCAGCGTCGACATCATTACAATGGACGCTCTCTTTTTTGGCTCTAAACATCTAAATTTTATAGAACACCTTATTTATGTTTTGTTTGCCATAAAAACAAAAATTATGTATTAAATTCGAGAAATACTGTATAACGTGTTTGAATCAAAATTGAGGCAATATTCTATTAATAATTCTATTAATTTTATTTAAAAATTCAAAATACGGAGTTAAACTAAATAACTCACGAGTCAGACTGAGAGGTTGATTTTCTTTAAAACAAACAGATTTTCAAATTTTGTTAGGTTTTAAAAAGACTTCCTAATTTCGAATTTGTGATTTTAACCCCTACAAGCTTTATTATGCTAAATTTTCGTTCCGTGCTATATTATATTTAATTAATTAACGTTTAATAACTAAGTCTAAAGCTTTAATACAATTGACTTTAATATAACAGAAACAAAGGGTTTGAATAACTTATAATGTTATTAGTAGAATGTATAAAATTGCATTATAGTCTATGAAAACAGCACTATAAATTGCTTTAATAATTGAGCAAAATAGCAATTATAGATGGATGAAAACGACTCCATAATAGGTAATTCGTTCGATTTTAATTTATGAAATAAAAGGTTGCTAAATTTGTCGGAATTGCCAAACCCATAAGCTAGCATTTTTTTAAAAAAAGTGAGCTAAAAAGAACTTGAATTTCTGACAAGTTTTCTAAGTAACACTTTTATTTTTAAATATGCTAAAATGCAATTTGCAAATTACAAATTTATATAAATGCAAAAAACGTATATTAAGATCACAATAAAATTTTAGCTCTCTCTCCCTCTCCTCTCTCTCTCTCTCTCTCTGCCGCTTTTTGTTCACCACTCATACTCTAGCATTTCTATATTTTATTACATTACTTGACCCTATAGAAACAGCTATGTTCTAATACCCTACAGATATCGGTTGTGAGAGCTCTTTTGCTATATAATGAAAAACTTAAATAAGCATTTTGTGCTCAGAACTAGTTTTTATTTTCGTACACAATAAGCATAAAGAAATCGTAAATAAATGCATATATGATAAGTTTAGTTACTTTGATTATTTTTAGATTTCACGATTTCCTTTCGTTCAATCCTTTATGTGTGAGTTCTTAAAGCATAATACTTAATATACAGTGCCTCTGGGCTTGAAAAAAAATCTCTAACCGATATCTGTAGTACCGTAAAGTACAAAATAAAAGTAGGAATTTTCATTCTATAACCTGCAGCCTATAATGCTTTGATTCTATTGTTCTCTCCCTCTCCCTCTCCCTCTCTCTCTCTCTCTCTCTCTCTCTCCCTCTCTCCCTCTCCCTCTCT
>JAQIXJ010000710.1:0-28439 GCA_034700185.1 Phthiracarus laevigatus
TAGTTAAAACGTTTTTTAATTATTGAGCGCTCCCTGTTGAACTTTTCAAAATTCGTCTTCAGCCAAAATGCTTAGAAAAATCTCCTCTATTCTAGAAAAAATTCTCAATCTAATCAAAAAATGGGGCCGATCCCCTATGGAAGTTGGGAGTTCCTCTTTGAAGCACCAAATAATTATTTTTTATTAAATTAATTTATATACAATAATTATAATCGGTAATAAGAAATGTTTAAGCACAGATGACAATTGAATAATCATCCGAAATAGACATATTATTCAAGTCTATTAAAATAATATATTTTATATCACAAAATGTTTAATACTGTTAATTTATGGTCGCAAAGAAATTAATAATAATAAATAAACCTTTGATAGTATAAACTGGTGTTTGAATAACTAAACTCACACAAATAAAATTTTATTCAAATAAAAAATATTTTACAATCTATATTAATTTGAACTTAATGTGCTGTTAAACGAACAATGGGACAAAGTGTAGGGTAATTTTTATTTCGATTTATAGATAATCTATCATTTTCGTTATCCCTTACTTCATTCAATGAAACAGATCTACTTATGCTAATATTGACTGTATTAATATTCGCTTCTATTCGCTTTCTCTTCCTGAAGTAATAAGTGAAAAGAAATGATGTTAACGATAATATAAGCAAAAAAGCTGCCATTGATATTAGAGAGATTTTAATTATTATTTTGTTATTAATTTCTTTATAGTTACGCTTATTAACCATATTTGAAGTATTATTAATATCATTAATAACAGTTGCATTATTAAAGGCAATAATTCTATCATTAATTAATTCAAAATACTTTACATAATCAATAATAAATTTAGAAGAACCAAAATTAAAATGATCGATGTCATTATATCTAATTGGCGACCAAAACCAATTGCCGAGTTGTAAATGAAAAGCAGTATCAAAGGGTTGACCTTTTTCAGGATAAGTTTTGTTATATTGAGTAATCAAAAAGTATCGATCAGTGCTCATCTCTAGTACAATATTACCATCTATTTTCCAAGTCATAGATTTCTTTTTCCACTCAAACGAGAAAATATGAAAACCATATCTCATTTTCATTCTTTTCCTATAATAAAGATCAGATTCTTCACCCATATCTAAGCCATAATAGATTCCAAATGAAATAAAGTCTTCACTTTTGAATATTTTTCGCTCATAGCTATCAATAAATATCTCGATTCGACCGTTTGGATAATCTTCCAATCGTCGATCATATGGTAATAAAATAAATGAGGCAACAGCTTTGTTATACTCAATGCTGGCGTTTATTTCCCATTTACCATAAGTAAATCCAAACTTACTCAATAATTCCGATTCGATTATTTTGCAGTTATCTGATTGATTTTCAGTTGTCACCCCTAAAATTATTTTATGATTTATAATGTTAACATTATCTGATGCGCAAAGGTTATCGGTATAATCTATGGGTAAAAAAGAATTTTTCAAAAAGTTTATATGTTTGTATTTTTATTGCTTTTAGTATTAAATGTCATTACTTAAGTCGCTTGTTATATTGGCGTAATCCCAATATTTATTATTAAGGATATTATTAGTGAAGTGATCGCTCCATTTCAATATCCATTTATCACTTTCGACAAAAACACATATTTTTAGGAAAGTTGATAGCGATAGAAGTATTAATATAACTCTTAGTCTAATATCTATCATAATGTTATTTTATGTAACTCAGTTTAAATTCATAACTTCTGGCAAACAAATAATACTTAATCTAAAGGTTAAAAATTAATAGAATATAAACTTATAACTAAACATTGAATTATTATGATAATTATGTCATTTGGTTTTGAATTAAATGTGTTAAATAATTAGACTTCATAAAGAGACTTCAATTCTAGAGACAAATATTTATTTAAAGAAATGCAACAAAAATTTCCTACTTAATGCTTTTAATGATGAATACATTAAAACATTTTGATCGAATAAGAGATGTCTGTAATACACACCAATTGCTAATCATATATATGTTGATCCTTAAAAGCTTTGGTACTTATTCTTATTTAGAGCCTGATATTCTGAATTTGCATAAGAGCTTATTTACAGGAATCGGATAATTATTCGCTAATAAATTGCCGTAATTTAATACTAAAATCATATATTACTATCATTTTATCTAAAATCATAAACTACAAAAAAAGCCATTAACAATAAAAATTATTTGACAGCAAACAATGAAACAAAAACGATAATTTCATATTAGATCTCACTTTTTTATAGGTTAATGCATACTTGTCAGAAATATATTAGTTTTTATACCAAATGGTTAAATTCCAAAACACTTAATATATGAAATAATATATGATACCCTTAATCAATATAAGACTGCAAACACCGGAAATAACGGATAGACAATCATACTCAATTCCATGTGTTTTTTGATTGCATCATACTCTATAAATATGTGCTGAAAAGACACTTTAATTAAAATGTTGCAATCAAAAATTTTTAAACCTATGTTTTTAATATCAAATACATTAAAACATATATAACTAATGAGGGATTTCTGCAATACACACTAATTGCTAATTATATAAAAATTAATCATTTATCCTTATCTATCTTCTATATATTAATCGCTTCATCTCTCTCTCTCTCTCTCTCTCTCCCTCCGTCACGTTCTCCTATATTATTAAAATCAGCTATTTTTACGAACGTTACCTAACAATATCTGAAACTTTTAACCTATTGTTGTATTGCACTAAAAAGGTTAAGTGTGAAATTCAATAATAAAACAAAATAAAAAAAATGAAATTATTTATACAATATAATATGCTGTATGGGCATAAAAATGTTATTTTCACGCGAAGCGGGTTTCTAACTAGTCAATATATAATATAAGTAAGAGCATAAGTGATTGATTTTTTTAATTAGCATAAGCGCTTATTAGAACAAATTAGATAATTATTTTATATCAGAATTTGCTATAAAATACCTTAAGTTAAAACTACGGCCATATTTTATAATAGTTTAATAAACTATAAAGTGACACCATTCATTTAAATGAAAACAAAAATTAATAAAGAAGATTCTATTAAACTAGAGACCCGAGAACAATAATTGCCTCAAATCAATGCAATGTTATGCGCCTGGCATCCACAAAAATATCCAATCAATCTTATCCATCCCACCACTTCCAGCTCTACATGGGATTATTTAATAAGCATTATAAAGTCTGTGAAACGTAAACATTTTTGCTTTTTGACCAGTGTTGCACTGAATGAAAGTTATTATGCGACTGAATGCGCATTCTTTTATATTGAATATACTACCAATTGGCTACGCCAAGCAATAAAGCTGTTTTTAATGTTTTTTTTATTAAATACTATCAAGGTTATTCAAGGACACAAAAAAACTTTCAACAAGTGCATTGCTGCTTCTAACTAACATTAATACTGTTTTGTCTCATTCAGTACTATTTTTAGCTCACTTTTATAAAAAAAAAGTAGAGCTTATGCTTTTGACACTGTCCGTCCGTCTGTGTGTCCGCATTATAAAGGGATTTCTCCCATCTTTTATAATAATATAGGTATTTGTCATTTTCTCATCTTGACTCAAAATCTAATAAATTATGACATTAGATTGCAAATAACTATTAAAAGTGAGCTCTCTATGAATGTGTCATTCTTGTTTTACTTGTCTTCTTGTATTATTAAATGAATGTAACAAAATTATGTAACTATTTTTTTAAAATAAACCTTTTTTTAAATAAAGCTGCTATAAAGTTGAATAGTTTGCATTTTGAATGATTATTAAAAGCGTTACTCCAATAGTCAAATTATTATTCTATTAATTGATTATAAGCAATAAGAAGAAAATTTATACGAAGAGGTATATTAAATATAATAATTTATGTTAAAGCTTCGATTCCCTTTTCAAGGCTTTAGAAATAAGCCAAAAGTTAGCGATAGTATAAACATAAACTCCGAAAACTCCAGTTGAAATTTTAAGGATCTTTAATGTTATTTTATCATTAGTTTCTTTGAAGTTATTGGTAATATTTAAGTATTGATGATTTGTGTATTAACAGCTGCATTAATTCTATCGTTACTTAATTCAAAATGCTTTATTTAATCTGAAATTAATTCGATGAAAAAACTTTCTGTTTAAAAATTTTGTTCACCCTTTATTTAATGGGTGAACAAAACTTATTGATCAGTTTTAATACAAATGGAGTATCGAATGGCTGACCTTTTTTTGAATACATTTTGTTATTCCGAGTAATGTAAAAATATCTATCAGTATTCATCTCTAATACAATATTACCATCTATCCATTATTTACTTTCAATGAGATCAAGTAAATCTAATTCGTGAGTCCACTTTGTCAACGTATCAAAGCATCTACAAAGTATCGTTACATTAAAATATTGATGATATTAAGATAATTAATTTAGTATATAAAATTTATGCAAAAATTATTTTTTATTTAATAATAATAATAAAACTATTTAAAAAAATTTAAATCTTTAGATAAAGAAAATTTCTGTGTAAAAAACAAAATTCTTTGACTGTCTATACGGGGGAATGTTTTCGAGGGTATTAAACCGAATTTTGTGAAACCAATTTTATTTGGTATAGACATCGAAAAAAGAATGTTAGGAAAAAAAATTCTGCAGAGCGTGAAAAGGAGGCTCGTGGAGTGCTTTCAAAGTTTTCAAGTGAAAAAAGTAGAGTAAAATAAATCAAAACTTAAAAAATTAATAACACGTGATTGGGCGGTGTTGGAAATGTGGAAAAGGTAAATTTTAAATTTACTAATTGCGAAAGATTAATTATCAGATGCAAGTATACATTACTGTAACAAGTTTAATGAAATTTTAAATTTTCTAACAAAACTTTTAATACTCTTAAGTTTTGAATATTTTAAGAACTTTATTAATAGTTTAGTAACAAATTATAACTATCGGCAAAAAATTAATTTTAATTATTAAACATTTTGATTTAGGTGTTTAAAAATGTTAAGTGACACAAAAAACGCTTATTCATTTAAAAATATTTTACATTAAAGTATTTGAAAGGAACTATCGAACGAAATGGGTAATTTACAAGTCTAATCAAAGATAATCTTTTATTTTAGTTATTCCTAACTTATTAAAAGTATTAACAGCTGTATCATTAGAAACGTTAATTATAGGATTATTTAATTTAAAATACTTTATATATCAAATTTAATGGTATATTTATTTTCAACGTTCTAAACATTAAAACTTAATGTGCCGTTAAACGAACTATTGCTAGAGATAAATGGGTAATTTTTATTTCTGTTTAAAGATAACTTATTATTCTCGATATTTCTACCTTCATTGGCTGAAACAGATCAACTTATGCTAATTTTTTGACTGTGGTATTATCCGCTTTCTTTTACAGAAGTAATGAGCAAACAGAAATGATGTTAGCGATAGTATAAACAAGAAAACTGCGGTTGAAATTAGAGCGATCTTTAATGTTATTTTATCATTAGTTTCTTGGAAGTTATTGGTAATATTAACCATATTTGAGGTATTATTAATTGTTATTTGTGTATTAGCGGTTGCATTAATTCTGTCATTACTCAATTTAAAATACTTTATGTAATCAATCATCAGTTTCGATGAAACAAAACTTTCCTCAATATCATTATGTCTAATTGGTGGCCAAAACTTATTGCTCAGTTTTAATACAAATGGAGTATCGAATGGCTGACCTTTTTTTGGATACGTTTTGTTATTCCGAGTAATGAAAAAGAATCTATCAGTACTCATCTCTAATACAGTATTACCATCTATTTTCCAAGTCATCGATTTCTTTATCCACTCAAACGCGAAAATATGAAAACCGTGATTAACTTTCATTCTTTTAACTATTTCTGGTTGTCTTAACTCAAACAGACCTAAACCGTATCTGACGCCAAACATCATATACCTTAGACTTTTAATTTTTTTACTTTCATTGCCATCTATTAATATAGCAATTTCTCCTTTTGGAAGTACATTCGATTTTCGATAACCAGGTGTTAAAAGAAAATGCGCAATCGCTTTGTTATACTCTAAACTCACGTTTATTTCCCATTTACCATAAGTCCAACTAAACTTGGAAAATATAAACGATTCTCTTATTTTGCACAAAGACTTATCCGATGATTCATTGTTCAGTGTGACTTCTAAATTCATTTTGTAATTTTTAACATTAACATTATGGATGTCGCAGAGGTTATCTGTATAATCTATGAGCAAAATATTAGATAAATTATAAAAGAATATTTTTTGTGCATATATTGTTTTTAATAAGTTATTACTGAAATTGCTGTTATAATTCGCGAAATGCCAATAATTGCTATTAATATTATTATCAGCGAAGTGGTCAGTCCATTCCAATTTCCAATTATCGCTTAATACAAAAGCAAAATAGTTTTGTAAAAATAATACCGATAAAACTTTGAGTCTATTATTAATCATTATATCTTTACGTATGACTGAGCCATTAACAATTTCTGGCCTCTATTTATTAAACGTTTTTATTTTTGTTATTATTTTTACTAGAATTTAGAACTTAACGGAATAATAAATAATAAATAAATGCATAATTATGGTAATTAAGTTTAAATTAGTGTATTATTACTGAAAATGCAACATTTTTAGTAAATAAATTTCATAACTAGACATTTATTATTCAATATTTATTTAAAATTTTGGAATAAATTTCAAAACTTTATTGATGTTATAATATTGTATGTATATTACAATTAAATTTCAAACCAAGATACAGTAAAATATTATTTTGCTCTTTAATAGACTAGTAAGCGTTTATCCAAAATGTCGGGTTCGGGTCGGATATCCGACAAATGCTGTCGGGTCGGATACAAACTGGTCGGGTTAGGGTCGGGTCGGGTTTTAAACTTTTAAACAACAAAATCCGAACACGAAAAATCCTAATTAATTTGTTTGTTTATCTTCTGAAAGAAATTTTAGTTTTTCTAATTTAACTCAAACTGATAATAGAACTCTATCAAAATCTGAAAAGTTGATAATATATTGTTTATTAGATCTAACTTTGATGAATAATTATAAATCATAAATATTTTAATGTTTAATACAATTATGAAAATAATATAATCTATTACGTTATCTTATATTGTTTATTTTCGGGTCGGGTCGGATCGGATTCAACTCCATCGGGTTCAGGTCGGATCGGATACAAGCCTGTCGTGTGTGGGTCGGGTTATGAAACTTCTGGCGATTTACTAGTCTACTCTTTAACAAGCAATGTCGCACTCAATATTTTCCCTGTTACTGGGTTTGAACCATTCAAACTATTGAGAATATATAAATAATTTAAAAGTGATTGAGAAATCTAGTTTACATATAAAACACTATTATTTTTTGCATTGACTTTTTATAAGCTGTTAAAAGTTTTATAATATGAATTTATTTTAAAATAAAATATAAAATTTTACTCAAAAATACTAATATTAGGAAAAACTGTTTTGAAAATTATAATATTAATCAATCATTGCTACTTTTATCGTAGTTTTATCAATTAAACTTTATATATCGGGATTATTCAATTATTTTTTTGCAATCGTGTCCAAACATTTTTCTGCCACACTCCCGTTTTAATTAATTCTATTAAAAAATCTTACTCATGCTAATGTCCTGTCAAATAATTTTTATCTTTTCACATCTAATTTACAATATATATTTAGTTTTCTAATATAATGTATATTTATATGATTTTTTATAAATTATTTAGATAATTTGAGAATATCGTTGTTTTGTAACTACTAATTTTGCTCATTTTGGCAACTTTTTTTTGTCTTGTTTGCCATTTTGATCCTGAAAATCACAATTTTTTTACAAAATTTGGCACATGCCACTCAATTTATAACCTCAATGTTATTTATTTTTCTGTAATTTCCTATTTTGACCAAATTTTGGCCAGTTTTGTCCTTTTAATGTCAATTTTGAGCATACTTAAGATCCCCGAAGGAGAAATTACCCAAATCCATATACTGAAATTTTGCAGTCAGATAAAAAACAAAATATTAATAGCACAAGTGATATAAAAATAACACACATGCTTAAACCATATACATAAAGCCAGTGATGTACAACACTTAAGAAGATGGCTTATGATGGACTTCGGTGCATAATCCAAGCGATGAGCATATTTTTTATACGAAACTTGATCTCTATTATTGAGCACCAATTTTTTTGCTGGGAGAGAGCATAAGCTCAAAGCTTGTGAATCCCCATATACTAAAGTGTCTAGTTCTTTTATTTAAAGGCCCGAACCAGATTATGGACCGAAAGACTGAATTACTCTACTCGAGCCCGATTATAATGGAAAATTAAAAGCTATATTCGCATTGTGATACTTTGTGCAATAATTATTCATTTAAAAATTTAAAAGTTTCATAAAATAATAAAATGGTAAATAAATTATGTTTCAACTCAAAAGATAATAAATTAATTGAACTTGAAAATACTGTTAAATACTGAATAACGAAAAAATAGGAATTTAAAAGATTATTTTAAGTTTTTTTACTCCATAGGCATAATAATCCCAGAACGTTAAATATTCACATATGTTAATTCATAAATTTGCGATAATTCAGAGCTCTATTGGATTAATTGATATTTAATTAGTAATAAAGTGGAATTACAGTGCATCGCAGACATCTCTCATTTTCGCAGAGTTTCAAATGTTTTAATATACTTACAATATTATAACATCAATAAAGTTTTGAAATTTATTCCAAAATTTTAAATAAATATTGAATAATACATGTCTAGTTATGAAATATATTAACTAAAAACTCTGCATTTACAGTAATAATAAACTAATTTTGACTTAATTACCATAATTATGCATTTATTTACTATTTAATATTCCATTAAGTTCTTAATTCTAGTAATTAATAACAATTAACCAACGTTTAGTAATTAGATGACAGAAGTCGTGAATTTATGGCTTAGTCAATCGTAAAGATATAATGATTAATAATAGATTTAATATTTCATCGGTAATACTATCGCTATTACTTTTTCAAAACTATTTTGTTTTTGTATTAACCGATAAATGGATATTGGAATGGAGTGATCATTTCACTGATAATATTATTAATACTAATTATTGGCACGATGGGCTTTTTGATAGCAAATTCAGTAATGTTAAAAGCAATAAATACACATAAAAAGATTCTATTATAATTTACATTATTTTGCTCAAAGATTCTACAGATAACCTCTGCGACATCCATAATGCTAAAGTTAAAAATTACAAAATGAATTTAGAAGTCACACTGAACAATGAATCATTGGATAAATCTCTGTGCAAAATAAGAGAATCGTTTATATTTTCCAAGTTTAGTTGGACTTATGGTAAATGGGAAATAAACGCGAGTTTAGAGTATAACAAAGCTGTTGCCCATTTTCTTTTAACACCTGGTTATCGAAAATCGAATGTACTTCCAAAAGGAGAAATAGCTATATTAATAGATGGCAATGAAAGTAAAAAAATTAAAAGTCTAAGGTATAAGAAGTTTGGCGTCAAATACGGTATACGTCTGTTTGAGATAAACGAACCAGAAATAGTTGAAAGAATGAAAGTTAATCACGGTTTTCATGTTTTCGCGTTTGAGTGGATAAAGAAATCTATGACTTGGAAAATAGATGGTAATACTGTATTAGAGATGAATATTGATCGATATTTTTACATTACTCGGAATATCAAAACTTATCCAGAAAAAGGTCAACCTTTCGATACTCCATTTATATTAAAACTGAGCAATAAGTTTTGGCCACCAATTAGATATAATGATATTGAGGAAAGCTTTGTTTCATCGAAACTGATTATTGATTACATAAAGTATTTTAAATTAAGTAATGATAGAATTAATGCAACACATATTAATTATACTTCAAATATGGTTAATATTACCAATAACTTCAAAGAAACTGAGGATAAAATAACTTTAAAATTCGCTATAATTTCAACCGGAGTTTTCTTGTTTATACTATCGCTAACATCGTATCTGTTCGCTTATTACTTCTATAAAAGAAAGCGGATAATTAGCATAAGTTGATCTGTTTCTGAAAATGAAGCTATAAATAACGAGAATGATAAATTATTTTTAAACAGAAATATAAGTTACCCATTATCTCGATCAATAGTTCGTTGTACAACACATTAAGTTTAAATGTTTATAACGTTGAAAATAAATATACCCTTAATTTCCGTGAAAAAGTGAATTTTCTTATAAAAATAAAAATATTATACTTTATGCTTATTTTATAACGTAGGTTTTGTTTGACAAGTGTGCTTTTGATATAAGCATACTACTATTATATGACTATTATATGCATTCAAGTAAAGTAAGTTTGAAGTAGACTATGAAACGGGCCCCGATAATGTCGGGTTATGTCGGGCTCGGGTCTTATGTTAAAAAACTGAATGGGGCCAAAAATTTTAATTTTGGTAAAAACATAAAAGTAAAGAATATTAAAATATACAAAAACAAAAAAATCTAAAAAAAACAATAGAATATCATTATATTTAATCATTATTAAGAAAAAAGCAGTGAGTCAAAATAATAGCATTTATAGAATATTTATTTCATAAATTATAAGAAAATAATTGTTGGTTGGGCACGAATTACAAAGTTTGGAGTCGTTTTAACTTCATTTATAAATGTTATTAACTGCTACATTTAATGAAAAATGCTATAATAGATATAATTTTTATTAAAATGCTAATATTCCTCGAATCCAATATATTGTCGTTTAAATCTTATAATTTTTGTTACCCCTTCTAAAAATATTTTTCCAAGACCACCAAATATTACTAATAACATTTTTTAAAATAAAAAAATATTCTAAAGGATATTAAGAAAATTGTTAATATAAAGAAAACAAGAGTGGAGCACACATATTATGGCATATTGAATAAAGGATGATATCTATAATCTATATGATTTTATAGGGATCAGCAGTGAGAGGGAACAGACACGCAGGCATATCATTTATATAATGGCAAATTTTCAATATGCCATAAAAACCATATACTTTAATCCTTAAAAAAACTTTGGATTAAAAATATTGCTATTTTTAATTGCTATTTTATGTCATTTATTAATGTTATTTGTAGCGCTATTTTAGTTTGCTCTAAATGCTATAATTTTGACTCTACAAATAAGCATAAATGAAATATATTTATAGACAAGATATACTGTACAAATAAAAATTAAAGTCATAAAATTTTTTAAAGTAAAATCGGGCCTGTCAGGCTTAGTATATATATATATATATTTATCGGACTTTTGTCAGGGTCGGACTTAGTTTTTAATGATTTCATGGTCTAATGTGAAACTCGTTAAGACACATAGTACATTGTCCTTCAAATTCTATCTATGCCAAAATAATGTAATTCTAAGAATATATTTAAAAAAATGCAAGCGTTCAATACAAAGAAGTGTATAAAGAAAAAGAAGTGGTTTATGAAGAGTTAATTGATTCGATGTATGTGGTTAATAATTATTATGTGATCGATAACCAATTATCGATTAGGGCTTTAAATAAAAACCCGACTAATACAGAAAATAATTATTTAGATATATTCTAATAAACATTTTGTGAATCGAATATTTTGTTTCTAATTATTACAAATATTTTGGATTAAATATTTTAAGAAAATGTTCTTTACAACAATCATTTAAACATTATGTAATCGTTACTATTCAGTAGAGGTGGGCAATGATACAAAAAATTTTTATCCGAATTCTTCCGCAAAAATCTAAACAAAGTTTCCAGCAAAAATCCGCACCACACTAGTCCGCCAAATTTTTCAGGCCATCCGACCCAATCCGCACACAAAATTATAATTATCATCCGCGATCCACAGCGGATTATCAGCGGATATCCGCAAGTATTAAGTTTAATAAGTACTGCTTTTTATTACTGAATAAATAGTTTTCTGTGCAATATATTGTGTTACATGTTATTTTGTAACATTTATAGAGACAATGTTTTAATTACTGACAAGAATGATGCAATATAGCTTAATGGATAAAATATTTTCTATAATAATATATAACTGTGTTCCATAATCATTTCCTGTTTAAAATACAGAATGTTTTTAGCTTACTTTGAAAAGCTCACTATTGAATTTAATATGTCCGGATGTCTGTATGTATGTATGTCTGTAGACCCTCTTATTTTAATTAAGCGATTTCGATCTTTACTCTTATAAATGGATTTTACCAATTTCTTACTCTAATAAAGTGATTTTCATTTTTTTCTTAAGCTAATTAAGGGATTTTGTTCATTACTCTATTAATAGGATTTTACAAATTTCTAATGCTAATAAAGGGATTTTAAGGCCAAAACGCAATTTATAGGGTAATAAATGCATCAAAATAGGCGAAAACAACGTCAAAATTAGCGAAATTACACAATAAAGACCAAAAGCTAGGTTAAAATGTGAGTATCATTTGCCGTATTTTGCTTAAAAACAGTGCATATACGGGTTATTTGAATTTATAAACTATCTGTCGTTATCTGTCGTTATCAATAATGTTAGCCAACAAAATATTTAAAGTCAAAGTGAGTGCATTTCTAATGTTCATTCTTTGTTTTTCACCTATAACTGCGGATTATTCATTTTTTAACACACTGACCCGCTTTTTATCAGTAGAAAAAGTTCGCATCAGCCCGTATTCAATCCGCATACAAAAACATTTCACTAATCCGCAACCACAAAAATACTTAAAAATTTGAAGCATCCGCGTCATAATCTTCTCTTATCCTCATCCGCGCCCAGCTCTACTATTCAGTAAATGTTAAATGTCTTTTCAAAACAGTTATTATATATCTTTAAATTTATATCATAAACATTTTTTATCTGACTGCAAAATTGTCAGATATATAGATTTGACTATTCTGTCCGTCTGTCTGTCCGTCTATGTAAACTCTTACGTTAATTATGGGATTTTGATCTTTACTCTAATAAAGGGATTTTACCTTTTTCTTATGCTAATTAAGGGATTTTGACCTATTTCTAATGTTAATAAATGGATTTTGACCTTTTTCTTATGCTAATTAAGGGATTTTGACCTTTACTTTAATAAAGGGAATTTACCAATTTCTTATGTTAATAAAGGGAATTTCACCTTTTTTTATGCTAATTAAGGGGGTTTTATCTTTACTTTAATAAATGAAATTTGACATATTTCTTATGCTAATAAAGGGGATTTCATGGTTAAAAATGACAAAAATAGGGTCAAAAATACAAAATGTATACTCAAAATTTGCTTTAAATTTGTAATAAGCATACACTAACCATCTCTAACATGCGAATTGTACGCCGACTTATCAATTAACTGTCGATAGTGTATTAACAATAATACTAAAAATAAACGCACATAACTTAACTTAGAATCGAATTATTTCCGTTTTAACAATTGATCGAAGAAAAGATAATTAAAATTGACAACTAATGCATTCAATAAACTTAGATATATAAACAAAAATTAAATTCTATTTGTCATTCTTGAGAATAACATTGAATAATTTCGGTTCCAATAAAAACCCTAACTTTCTTGGCTCCAAATCTGTACAATGTTTGCTTTTCAATTCAAACATCGAACCATTAGTTGCTTGTAGTAAAGACGACAGAACTAAGAATAACGTATTCATAGCGAACTTATCTCCGATGCAGACTCGCTTTCCAGTGCCGAATGGGATAAATGCTGGCAATTCAGACGCAATCAGTTTCTTATTTGAGTCTAGAAATCTTTCAGGACTAAACACTTCGGGATTTTTCCAATATCTGCAATCGTTTAGTATTGAAAATTGGTTCAATATAATTGTGGTTTCTTTTGGCACCAATATTCCATCTTTTTACATATAATAAGTAAGACAAAAATGATTATTAGAAAGTTAGAAAGGCTTTCAACTAAAATGCAAAATTTTTGTGACATTCTTTATATTAGTCACACTGTTTTACCGATTTGTGTTTCACACGACGTCATGTGTGGCACACTAAACGGAACCGCATTCCGAAATCGCAATGTTTCGCATATGAAAGCGCTCACAAACGTACATTTTTCTCTGTCAGACAAATCTGGAATATTATTGCCTACAAATGAGAAAAAGCTCTTACGATAAAAGAAAATCAAAACTTTTAATTTTAAGTTCCATTACCGATAATACTCTTAACTTCATCCCTCATTCTTCGCTGCATTTCTGGATAATAAGCCATAAAAAGTAGAATCCATTTAAACGTGTAATTACTTGTATCGCTTCCCGCTTAAATAACAAATAAAAATTACATTAAACATAGTAATTTAAATTTAACAAATATTTGGCGTCACTATGAAAAATCTAAAATCAAACCAATGAAAATTGACATCAAAGTGCCAATCATTTGCGATTCATTTAGATAACCGTTAGTTATCGGGTTATTCTTTCCACGAATGTTATCAGCAGCGGATATAAGCGCGCCAGCAATAAAACCGCTATAATCTGGGTTTTGGTATCGTTTCACAGACTCTTTATACCATAACGCGAATGAATCATTGAAACAATCAATCGATTTTTGGTATTTTGTTTTATCGACCAAATATTTGCATAGTGGTATGTAATCCGATAGACTTTGAAAAATGAAATTTTTCTGGATACAGCTGAAAAGATCGTCAATGTTATTGACAATATGGTCGTTGAAAGCAATTTTATTGCCGAAAGTCGACTCAATTAGTAATCGGATAAAAATTGCGTCTATATATTTCGAAGGTACAAATGGATTATCGACTTCGGTTTGTTTTATTATACCAATCGTTTCGCTAACAATTTCATGAGTTATTTTTGCCAAGTTATTTGTCGATAAAAATTTCCTTAAAAAATCATTTAATAAAAATAAGGACATGTCTATTTAAATGATAAAATCTTGTTAATACAGTGCTAAATTTCAAGTTATCATTAAACCGTTAGCTTATGCTCACATTATAAAGTTTATTAAGGTATGAGCTAATATTTAATTTAAATTAAACTACTAAAGCTAAAAGTCCAAAGCGAAAACGTAAGGAGACATACACGATCAAAGCCATAAACTCGACTTCTAACATGAAATTGAACAAAACACAATTTTATGGATACCTAATAGCCTTAACAGATATACTTCGTAATAATTTGTATTCATCGCTGATATTAATCATAACGAATGGTTTATTATCGCGCACAATATATGACGATATCTTTGATTCATTAGATGGTTCACATCGATCGCATAACTCATACTTACTGAATCCATTTTTTCCCATATTTAACCCACTTATTATAACAATGGGTTTTGTTCCGAACCAAAATGTAAACGAATCGCCATATTTCAGTGTCAAACAATGTAAAAAGTGGATAGGATGACGATCGAACTGTGTTGTTAGCACTGGAAGAAAAAACATGAAATTGAATTCCAAACCTATCATAATGAATGCATTTCATACTCAGACAGTTTCCAATAATAGGCAGCGGCATAGGTCCGAGTGGATATAATTTTACTTTTAAATAAAATTTGTATACATATTTATAAAGTAAAAAAAATACTATAATAATCGCAAATATAGTCAATATCGATAACTCTATAATTATCATTGCCATTAAATGCTTAAATAAAAAAATTGTTTAAATTGAGTTAATATACTATAATTTACACTTTAATTATCACACTTCAATCTGGTGTGTATTAATGATTGATATTTGAATCTATTACAATGTGAAAACGAAAGAATTAGAGCGATGATTAACTTTAAAATAGATAAAATTAGAAGAAAAATCTTTATAAACCTTTATGAACTTATAAATTAATAATTTCTAGTTTAACAGACTAAATTATAAGCCAAGGTTTTTAAAAAATATTTTCATCTTATTTGCTTAATTTTGCTAAATAATTTCCTCAAAAAACCAGATTTATTATCTGCACATAAAACTTTACGAAGTAAATTTACTACCAAGAAAATTGTTGTTTTTTAAAACTTTTAATATGCGTAAACAATTATATGTATATGTAGTAAATAAATAAATATTGTAATTAAAATTATAATGGATAAATCTAAAAAATTTTATTATATTGTATTTATTTTTTATTGAAAATGAATAAATATGAATAAATCGCTATAGGAAATAAAGAAATTAAAAGAAAAAGAATGAACATTAGTATTGCTCTCACTTTGACACAATGTTAAATTATATTTTGTTTAATTTAAATAAAACAAACTTATTAGATTTTACATGCATCGTCAAGAATTTTAAACTTTCATTTTATATAATTCTCAATTTAATAATGACTTACAGATTGTGACCATAAACGACAAATAACGACCGATAGTATAAGATAACAGCAGATTGTGACAGATAACAACAGATAGTAAAAGATAAAAACAGACAGTCTATACACACATACAGAGATGTCGAATTCAATAGCTTGACTTTTTCAAAGTGGGCTATAAAACAATAAAAAGGAGCAGAAACTATTTTAATTTTTAGAGGTTTAATAACGACACATAAAGACAAAAACGAAAGATAAATACAGATATCGACAGAAATAGACAGATAGCGACAGATAATAAAAAATCCTTAATTAATATATAGGCTGATTATCTTTAAATTATTATAAACCTATCTATGGACGGACAGACAGACAGACATCCGGACATGTCAAATCCAATAGCTGACTTTTTCAAAAAAAAATTAATAGGTCTATTTTTAATGTTAGGTAAATTATTTTTTTGGATATAAAGCACTTTATAAAACATTTAAAAAACTCACTTTCTTTAACTTTAGTTAAATCCATTAACTCGTTATACAAACCATTAAAATAATTAACTAAACCATCAAAGTTATCCTTGGCAACATATTCTTTACATACATTATCAATATATTACAAAACATATTTATTTTTCCAACGATTAACAGTTGTTCTTTATTCTCCACTTTTGGACAAAGTGTTCCAATCAGGGTTGCACATATTGCTCAATTAACTAAAAGGCTAAGCAATTTTCGAAAATTGCGTACGCAATTTGCGCAATTTTTGAAAAATACTATTTCTATTAAATTATTAAAATTGTATTATTAATAATGTCATTGATAGAGGCAAAAAATTCAGAAATAAAAACAGGGTATCTTCAAGGAGGGAAAAAGAGAAGCGTTTAAAAATCAGTATTAATCAGGAAAATAATAATTTTTGATCATCTTTTTCCAAAAATCTAGCGCTTATTTTAAATGTTTTATAGATGGCAATAAGTAGTATTTTTCGCAAATTACTCACAAATAGTAAATTGCGCCGCAGTTTTCTCACGCAATTTGTGACGCAAATTGCTTTATGCAACCCTGGTTCCAATCCATCCTTAATGGTTTTCGATAAATATTTTATTATATGATATAAGATATTTTAATAAATGATTTAATGACATGTGTTTGTTTAAAATTTTAACAAAATAATAAAATATTTTAATAAAATTTGATTATTATCACTTTATCTTTAAATTGCGCATTTAATTTTTTAAAGAACCTAATATCTGTAAATTTAATTGCAAAACTAATTCCAGGTCTAAAAGCAAAAGGTTTTTATTTATAGTTTATTTATAATGATTTATAATGTTATAAAATATTATTGAATTTATTTATTTATTTATTTGAATATTTTATTTTCCTCAGAATAAATATTTATTAGCCAAGTTTGAAAGATAATAATTATAACTGTTGATAAAAGTTATAATTTTCACGGAAACTACAAAAATTTAATAAATTTCTGCAATAAATAGTTTTTATATAAACTATAAACTTAAATTATTCAAGCGTGCGAATCTTTTTGGTATATCTATAGTTGCAATGTTTGAAAAAAGTTAATTTAAAAGCTTTATTCTAAAGTTAGGACACAAAATACATGTGTGAAAACGAAAATTTGTATAATAAAATTTAGATTTAACTTTTTGTATTTTGTATTTCTAGGATTAAAGATGAATAATAACCTAAGCTGTAAAATGTCATTCATTGATGAGTTCAAAAACTTAAAAATGCCTAAAGTTCCATATATAAACATCGAGCGTAACGATAAGAATTTAATGGATGATTTCGAATGGATTAAACAAAATATAGAACAATGGCAATCAAATAACTCACTCTCAAAAAAAATATGTAAAGAAAACCATTACGAATGGATTGGAGCACTTTGTCCATTAGTGGCGTATAAAGAACGACTGTTACCCTTCGGCAAAATAAATGTACTGTTCTTATATATTGATGATGTATGTGAAGACTATGTTGTCGATGATAACTTTGATGGTTTAGTTAATTATATTAATGGTTTGTATAACGAGTTTATGGATTTAACTAATGTTAAAGAAAGTGAGTTTTTTAAATGTTTTATAAAGTACTTGGAATCTATATAAATAATTTACCTAATATTCAAAATAAACCTATTAAATTGTGATTTTTTTGCTTTTATTTCAAAGACGGTTCTCATGAAGCAAAACTATTTCGCGAAATGTGGACAGAAATATTACCAGTCATTTCGGAGGAAAATAGTAATTTACTTATTAAAACATATTGCGATTACTTCAAAATGATTATACATCTTCAAACAAATTATAGAAAACATAACAAATATGTTGGTTTAGAAGCATACATGCCTTACAGAAGAGTAGATGTTTGTTCATTACAATATAAATTATTTGCGGAATATTTACTGGACGTTGATCTCAAAGATGATATAAAAGAGAACAAGAATTACAATGAATTTATGGGTTTATGGTTCGATCGTATCATAATTTGTAATGATATGATTTCTTTTGAAGTGGAGTTAGCGAGAGGTGAAATAATGAATTACGTTATTGCTTATCTATTTGATAAGAAATGCAGTTTACAAGAAGCAGTGGACAACGTATTTCTATATCTCTTAGAAATTGATAACAATTATAAAGCTTGCATTGATAGATGTCTCAAACTTAATGACCCATCACTTACGGCAGTTGTAGAACTATTATTTGGATTGAGTCACGGATGCGTGAAATATCAATACGATTCGATTCGGTATGCTTTACAAAATGACATGATTTGTTCAAAACTACTTGAAGTTGAATACAACCTGAAAGCAGCGCCTAATAAATAATCTCCGTTGTGTGAAGTGATTGGTAAACAAAATGCTAAACTATATGAATTTAATTGATCAAATTAACATAGAAATTAGTTATCCTCAAAAGTTAAAATTTAAACATTTCTTAACATTAACTCTTAATATGTTTTTAACAATATTTTTAACTTTAACTCAGCCTTTGTTTAGTACATCTTTTTATAAAATGTTATTAAATACTACATAATATAAAATTAATGCACAAAATTGTTATTTTTGATGAATACTTTGACACTGTAAAGGGGTTTGTGAGTTAAAATTTTGACTATAATGTTAATTATTAATTAGAAACTTTTTAAATACAGGTATTTTAATATTATGTTGTTTCAATTAGTACACTGTAAAGTATAATTAATATATATACTGACACATAAATACAGATATGTTATTTTTTTCAATAAAAGTTATAATGTTTGAATTTGTTATAAATAAAGTTTCGAAAATCGTTAAATAACGATTTGCTTAAACCATTCTAAAACATATTGGTAACTATACTAAAGTTGTTTTTTAACTTAAATTATTCAAAAAATTTTAATTTTAATTAACGATTCTAACGGTTTAAAAAATAATTAACGATTTTATTAATTTCTAACGAAATCAATTTTTTTTATTTGGTTAAAATTGTCGGTTAAATCCGAAAAATTGTCCATTAAATCCGATAAGTTTTAAGTGGGGTCTTATTTTCCTGTATTTTACTGGAAAAATATTTATTAAAAAATTTTTCGAAAAATTGTAAGCCACAAAGCTAGAAATATTGCCGTTTTAATCCATTGAGTTTTGAAAAGACCTAAACTTTTTTAAAATTTGGAGTCAAATCAATAATTTTTTCAAACAATTTTTCTAACGATTTGATCAATTTTTTCTAACGATTAATAAACGATTTTGCACCGTTTTTTCTAACGATTTTCGATACCCTAGTTATAAATATCGGTTGTTAAAGTAAGATTCAAGTTTTAGCCTTAAGAAGAACTAAAAATAAGTATTGTTATTGGAAATAATTTTAATTAATCAATTGATAATTAGTTAAATTGAAATTAAATTAACACGTAATTTATCAATACTATTGAACTTTTAAATTGGTTTTCACTATACTATTCAATAATTTTTATCCTATATTTAGCTAATTATGTTTATCAGTTTTATTCAAAATTGAAATATTATCCTAAAGGACCAAAACCATTGCCGTTATTAAGGAACATTCTAAGTATAAATTAACATACTATTATTACTTTTAAGACTAGCATTATTATGCTTTATCAAAATTAAGCATTATTTACAAGATTAAATCGTCATCCGAGTTACATACTAATAGAAATGGTTAAAGATTACGGCGATATATTTACAATATGTTTGGGTTCGAAACCAGTGATCGTAATAAGTGGAATTGAAAAGGCAAAACAAGCTTTCAACCTTAACGAGTGTAGCGATAGAATCAAAAAATATAACGTATGTACAAATGAGACTTTCCCACTTGATTTATTAGTATGCATATAATAGTACTGTATGTATAGAACAATTACACCATTAAAACAAAAATTACGGCTTGATAAATGCTATTATCTTTTTTAAGCACCAATTTGTCATGCTTGAACAGAACCATACATTTGCTTAAGGCTTACATAATCGATTCCTTTAATAGTAAGCTTTCAAATGATGTATATATTGTTCATTGATCCAATTGATCCAAACTGAAATAAATTAAAAAAGGTTGGATCAATTAACAATATATACATCATTTGAAAGCTTGAGAATCAAGGAATCGATTAAGTAAGTCTTAAGCAAATGGTTTGTTTGGTTTAAGAATGACAAAGTGGTGGCAGTAGATAATAGAATTTTACAAAATGTATTTTTCGTTTTGCTCGTATAATTTTACTATACATACAGTACTATTATATGCATACTAGTAAAGTAAGTGGGAAACTAACATTTGTACATACGTTATATGTGATTTGCAAAACATTAGCAAATAATGGGAAAATGTTTGTAGCTATAAATATGGGAGATGAGTTTAAAGCGTTACGAAAAGATTTGATTGAATCATTGATGTACGATTTCAGTGCCATATTCGTAGCATTAAATAAAATGGTTGAAACAGGAAAACAGTTTATGAATTGATTACATCGGTAACTTACTATTGTAATTTCTGTTCAGAAATTTTGTTAATAGTAATGCTTTGCCCGAAATAACACATAAAATAGTGGACGAGACTGTGGATGTAATGAAGACAAAGGAGCGTGGAAAACACTTCGTGCCATTTAAGTATATCGACAACATATTAGTTGGATCATTACTTGAAATAACTTTTAACAACGGAATGGATTTTGAATATCAAACCTTTGATCTTATGGTTAAATTTTTTGATGCTATTCAACATAATTTTATAAAAACGTTTGTTACATCATATATGCCAATAATGAAGATATTTATGGATACATCAAAACATAATTATAACGCAGAATGTTTTACCAATTTATTATTAAAATTGTACGCTAATCCGATGCATTCCAGAGTTTGGCTGAAACGCATTTTATAGCTGCAAATAATTTGATGTCAGACGATAGCGATAAAGTACAGTATTTAACTGAATCGAATATAATTGGAAGTTTAATCACTTTACTTGCATTGTCATTAGAAACTTCTTTTTTGGAAAGAATTATATAAAATTTTTTCTATTAAGTCAGTATTTAATTATTATTTGTATAAAATTCCAGGTGGTAGTGATACAAGTCATTACACATTCAATCGATGCTACTTTTAATGAGTAAATATCAGGGAATGCAGAAAGGAATGAGAGTTGAAATAATCGCACATATTGGTTGGTATCTTCTAGTAATGATTATAATTAACTAAAATATATTTTCAAAAGGTAATAGAATTCCAAATATAACCATAGTTACCCAAGGGGGGGTGCTTGCCCAGGGTTGACCCCCCCCCCTAGAATTCTGGAAAAGTTGACCCCCCCCCCAAGAAAAATCGAGATTGTATTGAAAACGAGCTATTTTTGAATGAAAAAATTTTTTTTGGTCCGAATAGAAAAAAATTGTCGTTTAAATCCGATGAGTTTTAGACCCCCCCCCTAAATTTTGAGATTTTCAGAATGTGACCCCCCTCTGGCACTTCAGACCTTGGGTAACTATGAATATAACTGACAAAGAAAATTGTCATTTTGTAAACGCATTTATATGTGAAACGCTCAGATTTCGGGTTATATTACCTTTGGTATGTAATATGACATCGCAGCACATAAATATTGGTATATTTTATTCTAATGTTGTTATAATAATTTAACATTAGATATATTTCACTTAAACTAAGAGAATTCATTAAAACTAAAAGGCACAATGGTTTTAGTGAATCTCCTTTCATAATTGAATGATGACCGGTATTTGGATAATCCAGAAATGTTTAACACCAAAAGATTCCTTGACGCCGAACAACATTTTATTGCGCATAAAATACATGCATATAAACTATTCGGTGTTGGAAAGCGAATATGTATCGGTGAACGATTTGCGATGGATTTATTATTTCTAGTGTTAACTCGATTTTTACAAACAACATATGGATCAAAATTCGAATTGGAAGATAAATATACCGATTTGGAACCGAAACCGTTTGGTTTCATGATTGAACCGAACTCATATAAAATAAGTTTAGTTGAAGAGAAAATATAAGTTTAAAATAAAGATGCGTGTTAATTGTGAGTTATCTTACATTTTTTAGAATAAAAAATGTTAATCTTTATTTTTAATAAAGATTTACTTTTATTAATTAAGAATCTCATCTTAAATCAATAAGTTTATAAATAGATTTTGTTGTTAAAGATATTTAATCGTGAATCGAACATATCTATAATACTTGATTAAGCTTAATAACAGAAATAAAAACTCCCTTTTATTTATATTAAATTTAAATTATAAAATACAACTATTACACTAACAATTAGAGTTTTATAGTTTTATATACAAAAATATTGGAATAAATATAGATTATTAAATCAAAATAATATTGTGTTGAATAAAAACGGTTAAAATATTTATATTTTAAATTTTTTAATCAGATAAATACTTCCTTTTCAGGATATATAAATATAAAAATTTTTAATAGTACTAAAACTCACTTAATTTTAACGAAATTTTTTGAAGAAAAGTCAGAACATGATAGTCTCAAAAAACTAATCGAATTTGAATAACACTTTCCCAAACGTTAAAATAAATTAAATATATTTTCTATTTTTTTATTTCCAAAATATTTATATTGACTATTTTTATCTGGTATGATATTTCTTTCAACGTTTTCACTTCCAATCAATCAGTGTGAATCTTATAATAAAAATTTTAGTGCCGCCATGCGAAATACTATACAGGTTGAAATATTGAAAGCTCGAAGATTTGAAAATAGCGATTAAAGAGTAACAAGTCGAGATTTTTTCTGAAATAAAACATTATAACTGCGGTTGGAAATTCGGACAAAATATCTTTTTTCGGACAATTTTTCGGAAGTTTTCGGATATTTCGGAAAAGTTTTTATTAATAAATTAATAGTTATTCAAATTAAATTATTGTATCGTAAACATGACTGTCCGAAAAATATTCGAACAAATTATATTTAACTGCTCAATTGTTGTTTTTAAATCTTTATCGTTTATCTGATAAAAGTTATAACAGATAACTCTGATATTTTACCAAAAAAACATTATTAAACGTCACCTCTTAAAACTCGTAGATTTTCAACAACAATTTTTCACTTAATTGAATATTTCGATGAAAATTCGGAAGTTTTCGGATGTTTTCGGATGTTTTTAAAAATGCCATTATTTTGGATTTTTGGGAAATTTAAATTAGTTTAAATTTATTTATAATAAGTTATTTAAATCATATATTTTTAATTCTGAAAGTTTTAGTCAATAATTAAAATGTAGGATTTCCGATAAAATCTCGACTCTGATTATGATTGAAAAAGTATGTTGTAAAAATTATTTGCCATCTAAAAATAACGATAGCATACTTATTCGTTATGCCAGCGAATATATGCCGGTAATAAAACTAGTTCGCGATATACCAACGAAAAACTTAGCCGAAAAATCCTAGAATGAATTACTGGTAAAATGCTTTAACGATTGTCTGAATTCGTATCACACGGAAAGCTGTGACAGTTTAAGCGATCTGGTTTTTAGTCAAATTAATGAAAATTTTAAAATCTGTGAAATCTTTAACAAATATATAAAATCAAATTAAAGGTGCCATCGATACGAGTTATCAAACGTTCAAATGGATTTTACTTTTTTTGGATTATTATCCAAAAATGCAAAATAAAACAAGAGAACAAAAAATAGATAAAATTGGTATAAAGAAACTTTGTAGCGCTCATAATCACCAATAAAAATATCTGCATTTCACAGAACCGAATACGACACAAATATCGGTGATTATTAAGAACTTTATTGCTATTTATTATTATGATTGTAAAATCAAGTAGAGTTGAGCATATTTGATTAATAAAAAGAAAGGCGTTTAAGAATATGGATTTCAAACGAGGAAAGTTGATCATTTTTTTTATAAATTTATTAATGTTTATTTCAAATATTGCGCTTTCTCTTTCGATTTTAGTTAATTTAATTGTAACACTAGTAGAGATGCACACTTTAATAATTTACTTTTCAATTAACTGGTTAACCTGTTAAAGTTAAAAGTCAAAAATATTGATTTGCGTTATAGTAAAAGTTAAGAATTTATTTAATTCAAAGGGTTTTTAACCCATTAACTCGAATACAGATATCTTTTATTGAATTTAGCTTATAAATTATTATTCATCATAATATCTATATTGTAAAACTTTTTGTGTTACAAATATATATACATGAATATAAGTGAATTATGGATATTTAAGTGAATTATGCATGCAAATTACTAATTTTTACTTTTGGACTGTTCGAATTTCTAAGGGGGGTCAAACTTCTCGGAATTATACATCAATATTTCTGCCTTAGGCCAAAAAATATTAAAAATACATTGAATTGTTCTTTTTCATTTTTAAGGTATTGGGTCAACTTCTAAAGAATTCTTGACTAGGAGTTACCCTGGTTTAGCTCCTCTTGCTTACCCTGAATATTTGTAATTATTTAAAACATTGTTATTACTTAATACTAGATTTTTAAAAAATTTCAATTATTGTATATTTTCAGGAGAAATATAATTATCAAACCAATCGGTTTAGTAAATCTATTTTTAGCTGACGTTTTTTAAAAAAACGATCTCATGGAATTGACTATGCTTCGCTCGTCCGTCTGTTTGTTTGCATTCTTATATACCTATTTCTTATGTTAGTTAAAGTAATTGGCATTTTGCAATCTTGGCTTATGACCTAATATTTGATGTATTATTAAAGAAAAAGACATATTTCAATAAGCATAAAAGCATATGCCAGATTTTAATAAAAACATTATCTGAATTTAATTCTTAAATATTAAAATAAAGTTTAATTAACGTATCGATAAAGTTAAAGTTTTTAGTTAAAAACTTAATGAAATCTTGTGTTGAATTTTAATAACACTTAAACTTTATAGAAGCAACGCAATAGTATCCGTAAGCAATGCATGTCGCAGTTTGGTGGTACATTATTAAATTTCAAACAAAGAGGAAAAGAATTATACATTAATGTTATTAATTCTTTATGTAATAAAGGCAGACCTTAAGAGTCAAAGAAATCACTAGTACCATCATAATTTTTCAAAACTGCAATCCAGTACTCTCAGGGCTTATATGAGGCTTCTGTGTTGACAATCAGTTATGGATTGTTTTTAATATGCTTTAGTCTCTCGAAATTGTCCTTAAAACAGCTATGGCCATTTAACTGCTGGTTGATTGTAATAGTATCCATTTAATGATAGATAGTAATCGCTTGATGTCTTCCAGTATGTAAATTTGATTATCGACTATACGAATTATTAAAGCAATGAGTTTGTTTTGGGTCTTTTGAAAACTTTAATTCGATTCTTATCACACATGCTTTAGACTGATAAACATAACTAGTTGTATAAAATCCATCAGAATGATCTGCAACTAAATCCCCCTTTAGAGCATCTTGAGCAAATCCAATACAAGTATTAAAAGCTTATTAACCTTAATAGATTAGCAAGGGCACATTTTTATTAAATTCGATTAACGGAATATTTAATAAAAGCTTGTCCTGGAAAGTATTTTAATTTTTATATCTCGACTCACATGCTTATTAAAATAAAGTAGATAGTTTTTCTAAGACAAAAACATTTTTTATAAAATGTTTTAAACTTTTTTTAATTTTGTTTATTTTAAACAACGATTTAGCAGTTTCATTTTCGCTTAATAAGTTTAATTATTTATTTAAATTGATTAATGTAATAATTAAAATAAACTGAAAGGTTGTCCTGGAAACTGTTTTAATTTTTGTCTCTAGAATTACATGCATATTAAAATAAAGTAGATTGGTTTTCTTAGACAAAAAAAAGTCTTTTTTTAAAATTGTTGTTAACTATTTTTAATTAAACATTTTTTTTGAGAATGATATATCGGTTTTATTTAAACTGTTAAGGTACCTTTAATTTATGATATACCTTGAACTTCGTCGTTTACATAATATGAAACATTAAAGTCTGTTTAATATATTAATTATTAATTATGTCTTGTTCTAAGATTTCGGTGGTCTATTAACGAAGAAAAACTTTTGTTATCTATTGAACAATATAATTTAAAAATTTCTGTATTAGTCAATCAGGCATAACAGGTAAACAGTTACTGTCGCGATTAAGTTATTTGGACAAATCTAAATAAGTTAATTAAAATGTTTTTTCGTAAATAGTTAACAATTTGACATGTTCAGTTTGATTACACATTTTTATTAATCCGCAATCGATCGGATGTGGTAGCTCTTTTTTTTAATTTGTTTGAATGGCAATCGACAATTTATTTTTATTGAGTTTGGTTATGTGTTTCTCGTAAATGTACCTAAATACATACATTTAGCTACTTGTTGATTGTGATAGTTTACATTTAATGATAAGAAGTAATCTCTTGACAGTCTTCCAGTATGTTAATTTGATTATAGACTTTTAAAATTTTTAATGCATTAAGAGTTTGTTTATTGGTTTTTTAAAATAAATTTCGATTGTTAACACACCTTGTTTAGACTGACTAATATAACCAGTTGTATAAAATCCTTCAGAATGATCGGAACTTTAATCGAACGCGAAAATTGTATATACTGTTTTCTTATCTTTTTTGCTTATAAACCTTTTAATATTATTATTTAATTGGTTTGTAGAACGAAGTAACACAAAATATTTTCGAAGAAATATATTGTTTTAAAATCTGGATTAAAAGCTCTTTAAGGATAAGGCTACTCGTTTAAGTAACAGCTAATTGACTTAAAATGTTTATGATGGAAATAAAAAGGGGTTTTCTTATAATATCCGTTATAAGTATCGTATTTTATAAGTGCGACAAATATTGAGTTTGGCTTGTGAAATTTATTACGTTTTATGAGTTCTTCCCATTCACACCAATATCTATCGTAAAACCAGCTATTTTTGAAGCATCTATATGTGGCAACAATATCATTTGTAACTGTTTCTTGAACGAATTGTTTATCGTAAAACTACCCTTTAGCTGTTAAATTATCGATTGATATCATAAAATAATAATCTAGTTTGTTTAGAACCAACTTTATTTTTAATGTTGTGCTTATAATAAAGACTTCAGTGGCAATGAGAAAGCTAAATGCAACTTTCCTCTTATACAAAATACACAATTTTTATAAAATTTCTTATAAACTATATTTAACTAGAATTAAAGGCATACATCATAGGGGAAGAAATGATACATTTTTTTACCATAAGAAAAAAATTATTTATTAGAAAAATGAAAACATTAGCAATTACAAATATTAGAAAAAAGCAAACTTAATCAATTATGAAAATGGTATAAACATGATAATTAAAAATGAACAGAAAATTATTATTAATAATAATAAGTGTAACTCTGGCACAACTGGTGGCTGATCCACTGGATAAACTGGTTCTTCCGGAGGGGCAGAAGGGGGAGCAGCCACAGCTGGAGGAGCATCTCTATTATACGTCTGAGTGCGTCTGCTTTTTCTTTAAGTCATCTAAAATAGAAAAATATTTATAAAAAGTTTATTAAACTATTAACTATGGCTTACCTTAGCTTTGATATCTTTCAATACAAATAATAAG
>JAQIXJ010000711.1:0-28418 GCA_034700185.1 Phthiracarus laevigatus
CATTAAATTGGAATCAATTGGAATTTTAGTTTCTAATTTTTATTGTTCACATCTTAATGCCATACGAAGTGATATATCATATTTATATAATTTGGTTATAAAACTATACATTAATTATTATTAAATATTGACAGAAGAAGATCAACACAAACAATATTCATCAATGATTGGAAAGAGTTTCGTGTCTGAAGGCATTGACTGCAATCATAATGTGATTATTAGTTCGCCGACAATAACATCAATCAATTCTAGATTTTTAAAAGTAATAATATTAAGTGCATTATCATATAGTTTGTGACGCTTTTAATTATACCGTATTTGAGATCAAATTTAATTGCGATTCACATTCAATGACAAACTATAGTATAGATACGGAGCCAAATGGCGTTTTTTAAATTATATGTGATTTATCAATACCAGTCTTGCGCCGCCTTATCCCCCGTATGTGGGAAATCGTGAATTACAGGCTGTGAGGGTTCGAGGATAAGCTCGGTATATCCCATAGCAACCAGCTATGAAAATCTCATTTATTTGCCCCAATGGGGTATAAACAGAGTTAAGGTAACGATGCAATTCATTTCTATTACGTTAATTCGGTTTATACCTCTCTGGGGTATAATGTGAGTGGAGGTGGGATGGAGTAAAAACTAGGTTTATGTCTCTTAGTTACCGAACAGTTTTCCGATGTTACCCCAGTGGGGGATATTGCGGCGAAAAACGTGTATAAGAATTTAACGATAGTTAATAACAAGTTTTGTGTTCCATTAAATTTAAAAAATTGAAAAATAACATTTTATTGTAATAGGAATTGCCGACACGTTCGCAATACAAAAACGAAGAATTAAATAATGACGCAGTGGATAATATGAAGATCGCGTGGCGATATAAATCATTGCCGTCCGTTAAATCAGGTATTAGTTCGGATCAGTTCGACTTTAGTGCGCACATATCGCACGATAAACTCGATTCGTCTAACATTCAGTTTACCGATCATAAAAATTGCATAAATTTTCTGAAATCACAAAATTTGAATGAGAATACGGTGACACGAATTTTGATTCACGATTTATGTTCGCCTTTGAGTGCATTAAATTATGCGTCGATACCGAAGTTTATTTTTGAACTAAAATCACTTTCAAGAAGATTGACGAACGTTTTATGTTTAGTTATTATTTCTTCGAATTTATTGCTCGTATCCGAAGAATCATTTGTTAGAAGTCGTATACATTATATGGCGGACTGTGTAATCAATTTAGTTTGTTTCGACGATTTGACTCAAACTACTTACACAGAATATAATGGACTTTTTAATATACTAAAGTTACCGAAAGTAAATTCGCTTAATTATTATTTTATACCGGAAACCTTTGATTTAGGATTTCAATTAAAGAAAAACGCGAGATTTTTTGTTGTCGATAAACTATGTTTGCCACCAGATTTAAGTGAAAATGTTAGCAGAACTACGTCTTGTTCAACAGTGAATAAAACTATTGATTTTTAACATTTTTAACATAAATAACAATTTCTAAATAAAGATTTTTTATTTTTAAATAAATCTTATTATTTTCATCTCTCAAATTATATATTTATTTATTTATCAAAGCAGTCATCAGACAGAATCAAATTGATTGAGTATGTCATACATAAAAATGCGGTTTCATAATCAAAATTATAAACGATCACGGAATCCGATTATTTTATACTTATGCGATATATATAACTAGAAATTGAATTAAAGCTTGTCATCAGTATAAATTTTGAAGTGTGGTTTTGTGCATCAATGGTTAAATTTATTTTATAATCTGTAATTAATATGTTCTGTTAAAAGTTATTTTTATTTTATTGAGGGAATCGTGTAATTTATTTCCTGAAATGCAAATTTGTCTCCTAAAGCGAAAGCACTCGAAAATTTATGACATAATTATTATGAAATGATGATAATTAAAATCGTGTGTTTTCAACATTTAACTCTTCCATAAATAAGTTTGCTCTACTTTTACTGCGTTTTAGTTTCGTATAGATAGCGATACTGGAGTACTGGTATCGATACATCAAATGTGTCACATATGCATAATCGCAATATCGATATAGTATTTGATCGATAGTGATAAAAATGGCATATAATAATAAGATAATTTGGTTTTGTTTGCATCGAGTATAGTGTAAACTGAATAGAATGGAACAACAATTTACGTCGACGACGACAAATGGTTCAAACGATGGCATACAAGTGACAACGAATGGCTCAAATCAGTCGCAACAATCTCAACAACAAGTGATTCAAGTGTCGTCTTCAGGACAACTAATGGCAGGACAACAGTTGATGGTACAGGCGTTACCTCAGGCCCAAACCATTCAACTACAAACTGGACAAACGGGTTCGCAGATCCAACAAATCCAATTTATGCAAACTGGACAGCAGTTCATAATACAACAGCCACAGAATGGACAAATCATACAAACGGCTGACGGACAGACACTGGTGTGTCAGCCATTAACGGTCGATGGCACTAATTTCGTGCAAACGGCTCAAGGAGTGATACAGCTTCCAAACGGTATATTAAACAACGCAACGGCGCAAGCAGTGCAGGCACAGGTACAGGCGGCACAGAACGCCCAATCAGTGAATGCCAATGCATCCAATGTTAACAATGCTAGCGGTCAGCAGTCATCGGCCACAGCCATCACACTTCCCAGTTCTGCGGCATTGAGTGCCGGTAATATCGTAATGGTAGTTCCAGGTGCGGGTGGCATACAAACCGTTCAACGCATTCCTCTTCCTGGCGCCGCTGAGTTCCTCGAAGAAGAGCCGCTTTACGTGAACGCCAAACAATACCATCGCATACTTAAACGAAGACAGGCAAGAGCTAAGTTGGAGGCCGACGGAAGAATACCAAAGGAGAGGAGAAAGTATTTGCACGAATCGAGACACAAACACGCCATGAATAGGATTAGAGGAGAGGGCGGAAGGTTTCACTCGGGATCGGTTCGAAATCGCGACCATCTAATGAATATAAGCGGCGAAGACGGTCTAAATATGAACGTTTCGATTGACTCGCAAACCAATACAGAGCATGATAATCATAATTCACTCTCATCTCATCACAATTTGCTTGAAGTTAGTTATTGATCATTAAAACATTTGGTATTGTCTCAAAACTAATCGATAATAAAATTTGAGAAATAAAAAAATTTGATATTTAAAAAGTATTCGTATATTTTAATAAATTAATTAAAGTATATTATCATTAAATATTATATTTACAATATTACTTAATTTTTTTACAGTACTTAAAACTTTTCAATTCAGATAAGATTATTGATAATGATTTCGGTCTTTTATATATCATTTACAGTAAAATTTTTTCTCTTGATTTCAAGTATGTTACAATTAAGTAAAGTTAATTAATATGTTGAAAATGAGTTTAAACTCGAATAAGTTTATTTAACAGTTTATTTTTTTAAAAAGCCGTCTGAAAGTTAAACTTTTATTAAATAAAAAAAAGCATTGAAATTCATTACATAACTTTAAAATTAAAGATAAATGACTAGCATAGTATTTTTTTTAAAAAAAGGTTTTAAATTATTTAACATAAAAACATAAGAGTTAATATGGAAGATAGGATCACATTGTTAAACAAAATGATAGGTATTTTCAACAGCACGCGCTCTATGAACACTTGCCAAGTGCTGTGACTGCTGATGTTGCAGATTTTCTAGTGATGTGGTTCTCATCCGAACTGAACCGCCATAAGTAATAATTTCTTGAAGTTCGGGAATACTTGGAACGCGATCACGAGAATGAGATTGTTGTTGCATTTGACTCGTGTTTGATGTTTCCGATTCATTTGAATGTTGATGGTGGTGTTGATGGGCGTTAAGGTTAGGAGGAGGAGAACGAGTAGCTATCGATGAACTTCACAGTCCAATGAAATAATAAATTTAATTCTGTTAGCAATTAAAATCAATCGAAATTTAAGCTGTAGTGCATTACTTATCGCAATAAACAACAAAATCAGTGAGAGTGACGTCAGAAGTGCCGCCAGACTCTAATGGAATCGGATGTAAGCGGAAGTGTTCCAGCATATCAAATATGGTTTGAAACCATAAATGCTGAACACGACACTGTCCTTCATTATTGATAGCCATTCGTAAATGTTTGGCTCTTCCTTGAAAATTAAACGTCAATACGTATTCACCTTTTCTTGTTTCGCTTTGTCTGACCACAAACACTCCGTGCCATAATGGGCCTATGATTGCACGTCAAACATGTATAATCCAATAAGTGTTACGGCAAGTGTCATACCTTCTCTTAATACCAGTTGCGCGGCATCAGATCTGCTTAACATTCCGTGAAACCACGGATATTCTTTCATTGATCCACAGATGTCGGAATTAGTTCCACCTCCAGGACCTGTTCCTCCATCACTGGTACTTAAACCAGTTTTATTAATCTCGATTTCTTGTAAACGAGCGATATTATCGTATGGAGAAGAGTGCGCAACACTACAGTCAAATCAAATCAATTTTCTTAAATAAATCGTATTTAAAATTATTTAAATCTATTTATACTAATTTTCTTCTTGCGTTCCATCGCTGGAAAATCTCATGCAATACTTAATAGACGATAACCATTGACGCATATCTTCGGCGTCGTGAGCCTCTATAACGTATTCCATTAGATTGTCGGCCTGTGGTTAACGTAAACGTAAACAAAACTTATTTGATGTATATTTCCAATTAAACAGAATTACTTTTAATACAAACGTGTGCTGCTTATCAGGCATTTCGAGTGCTGTGGTTTCTCGCGCCTCTTTTATTAGAAAACAAAACACACCACACTTTGGTTTCATTGATTTTGTGGGCGAAAAAAACTCAAGCATATAACCGCCCATTGTTTTGACCACTGCTAACCGACACTTCTCCCATTTGTGTTTACCATCGATATTAGAGCAATCAACGGTCAGGTAATTAACGACACCCTCTTTGATTAACTGGTCGGAAGCGATCAATCGGGAACTAGTCTTAGAATGGCGTCTATGATCCATTTAATATAATGTATGTATAGATGTGTCACACATGCCAGTTAAACGATAATACCAGTTATGACGTCAACGATTGTTTTCGTTGTTCGTTGCATTGCCTAAAATAACTTTATGCTTAAATCATCGGTTAACTAACCGTAAACACTATCTATTTGTTAGACAAATCTCACCATAATTGTAATAATAAGAATTTAATTCCACTTAAATTACTAATTATTCCGAGTATAACTGTTTTATTCGGTTAAACTTGTAATGAATGTGATATAACAATTTTATTGTGTAATTATTTACTAAGCATTACATGCGAAAACAAAACTGCGATGATTATTGCGTTTAATATAATTCTACTGCAATATACATTATTGTTGCTAATAAATAGGGAAAGGGATTTCCGGGACTAAAAAAGATAAAATCCTGAGTCGTCAGTGAATCTATTAGGGAACAAAACGTACAAAAAACTGGAATAGTTTGAAAAGCCTTAAAAGTTTAAAATTTTTGAAAACAATTTTTAAACATTCAGCAAACTATTTATTATTCTAAGCTTTTCTAATTTGGCATTAAATGCATGTTGAAAATTGAAAGTTTTGAAGCAAAAAATCTTAGAACGTTAAATTTTATTGCATTTTAGCACTTCTAATATTTAAATCAAGTTTGTTCCAAAAATTTCTGGATAAGCCTGTATTCCTATATATTTTACAAAATTCCACTATACCTAACTCATACAAAAGTGGAAAATTTATCCCATAAAAATTTCAAAATTTTTGTTCAACTACTATTCAATTAATCCATAACTGCTCGATAAAGTGGTGATTAAGGATGCTGCTAACTTCAAAGTGTTTATGCATAAAATGTGAAATTCATTTTCTCCTTAAGAGTTTAATTTCTTAGAAAAGTACTTGGAAAATATGTGATTTAAATTACAATCAATAGGTATCAATTTCTTTTTTCTAGGAAACAGCTCTGGTTGTCATAAACATCGGAGCCTTAGACATGATCTTTGAGTAATTAATTCGAAGAATAAAACACTAATTATATTTTTTAGGACAGGAATGAACAAGTAATATGAAAGCTTTTTTCATTAAAATATAAAATTGATAATCAATCCTTTTTTCAATGTGTTTTATTATATTTATTAATTCAAAGAAAGTCAAGGGGTAGTTAATCAATTTCTAACTTAATGAAAAAAGTTTGAACTTGACATGAAGTCATGGTGACCTTTACAACTGCTTCTTCAGCAAAGGGAGATATGTTAGACCTATTTGGAGCATATTGCAAGCTTTAGATATAAACTAAATTTTCTATTCGAATTTGATTCGAGCTTGAGCTTTATCCCATCATTAGATATAAAGTGTCATCTATTCTAAACTATTAATATTTCGAATAAAAATGTGTTGGGATTTCTAAATCGATTATTAAATGATACCCTTAATCATTTACTTTGATTTATTAAATTCAAAACACTAAAAAAAGTAAGAATTATTGATGGCATTGATATATGCCGTTATTTTATTCTTACTTGTTTTTTATATTTTCAGACAATACATTATCCTTTATTTTATTTACCAAAAATTTTCTTGTTTTAAAATACCTAACTGTACATTGTTGTAAAATGAATGTTTTAAAAGTTTGGTAATATTCTTAAGTGATTCTAACGATACGTATTGATGATAATTAACGATTGCTTATATTATCGATTGTTTATGATTTGTTCACACAATACGATACACTTTATCTTTTATGTGATCTTACTTTTGAAAGTGAATTTAAAGTAAATATTTTAAAACAAGATTAAAAAGTTTCCATAATCCTATCATTAAGAAGAGTTTCGAAGTTAAACCTAACGAATAAATAAAGGTATAAAGAGATGCACGATGAGTATCGTGCGAATCACTTTACGAGTTAGTAAATTTCAAAGCTTTCTAGTAAGCTTAGTTAAATAAACATCAAAATATTGAAACACACTTACAAATGACCAAAAATTGCATGGAAACGCTGGTCGCACACAACTGCGCTGCAGCCTCACTATAAGCCGTATATTAAAAATGAAAATTTTATTTAAAAAGCCTGTTTCTGACCAGAAATTTTTATAAAATAACATTCTATAGAAGCTCCAGTTTACCGAATTGAACTAAAAAGGATTTTTAAAATGAATAAGATTTTTTTGAAATGGTAAGTTTATATAAGAGTATACGACCCAAATTCGTGTCGCGACCCATAGGTTGAGAACCGATAGATGCTAAATGAAAACATATATCAATGAGATTATCATTTTTGACAAAAGTTAAGTCGCTTTCCATCTTATCATTAAAACAAGTTTTGTTCATCTTTTAGGGTGATATCGGGTAAAGCAATGTTTATCTCGCGGCTCGCATGTGTATGTGTGCAGCAAACAAGTTCAAACTCCTTTAAGTTTAGAGAAACATGAAAAACTGGATTTTATTAAACAAGAAAACCAAATTCTTTTGTTTATAAGTTATTAGCATTTTATTAATAGCATTTTATTAAAAATATTAAATATCGATATAAAAAATATTAGTATAACGCATTATATTTTTTATAAAAAATTGTGTATCACTTATAGAATATTAAATCAAACATTTTTTTTATTTATATTAGTTTTCCAGTTAATCTCGTTCTTAATCTGTTATATAGTTAATGTTGAGTGACTAAAACTGGGCGCCAGCGAATTGAGGTGCTTCGGGCTCATTGACTTCAATTCCGCATACATCCGATATGAAGTAATCCATACATGCCTGATATAATTGAATTTGAGAGATTACGCTATTCTTATTCGATGGAAACTTTTCTTCGGCCTCCGATTTGCATTGTTGATGATACGCTAATACCTGTTCCTCAATGGTTTTCTGTAACTTCTTGTTTCGGATTTCGTTTTCAGCCTTTAGGAAGTCATATCCTCCCTGAGAGTTGAACCATCCTTCACTCTGGAGAGCGCACGCAGCGATTTGCTCTCTATGCAGTTCAACCGTGTCTCGAGTTATATTCGCTGGTAATGGTGTGCTTTCTAGACATTTTGTGATTACTGTTGCTTTTGTCATTTTTTCTTTGTCAGATGGTTCTAATTGTGGACATTTACCCCAATTGATTTGAGGTCCAGTCTGC
The DNA here is from genome assembly GCA_034700185.1 of Phthiracarus laevigatus. NCBI lineage: Eukaryota > Metazoa > Arthropoda > Arachnida > Sarcoptiformes > Phthiracaridae > Phthiracarus > Phthiracarus laevigatus. The sequence goes on from JAQIXJ010000711.1 coordinate 8,166, forward strand.
GTTTGCGGCGCTGACTGCTGCTGCACCTGCAGTCGCTGTGTTTGTGACTGTGGCTGTTGTTGTGCTGACTGTATAAACTGCTGCTGAGGAATGAATTGCTGCTGTGGTTGTGATTGAGGGAAGAATTGTTGCTGTTGTGGAGCGAATTGTTGTGGTTGAGCCACGAATTGTTGATTCTGGTCAAAGAATTGTTGTTGTGGTGGCTGTTGCGGAAAAAATGAAAATTGTTGTGGGGATTCTTGCGGTGAGAATGCAAATTGTGGCTGAGCTTGTTGTTGCTGTTGGGGTTGATTCTGTTGTTGTTGTTGTTGTTGCTGCTGCTGTTGCTGCTGCTGATGCTGCACTGGTATAAATTGAGGTTGTTGTTGCTGGTTCTGTTGTTGCTGTTGTTGATTCTGTTGGTGCTGTTGTTGTTGATTCTGCTGTTGCTGTCTTTGTTGTTTTGGTTGGTTTTGAGGCTTTTGTGAATTAGAAGACTGTGCCCTCGAAGCTGGAGCTGATTGTTGACACTCCGCGATAATTAAAAGAGTTGTTAATAAAACAAAAGTTGTTAAAAAAGTTTGCATTTTTCAAAAAAGTTTGACTACTGTAATGTTGTGCTGCTGTGTGAGATGTTGTGCTACCGCTAACGAGAATAACACAGTAATAGTGAAAACAGTTCGCGAACACAGTCTTTATTTTGCGCGAAATCAATTGCTAGACTAGTGAGACTGCTTTACGAATAACTACTATTAATGACGAAAAAGTTGTATAGCAATAGTTGTTTTGCTTGTTCCAGCCAGTGATCAACCAACCATAAGGACACTTTTTGCTATTCAATCATACCTGTATTCGCTTGTCCTGTTCAGATGCCCAATGCGTATTGGCTATAGGCGACCCACTATTTCAGTGATCCATTTCGATCACTTTAGGTCATAGACAGCCAAAACATTCGGTTTTACTAAATTAAATTATTACAATTAAATTTATTGTTCATTGTTTGAAAATTACGAAATAAAAAGCGTTTATGCGTTTATTCCAATTATTATTAGAATTAAAATGTTTTTTGAGTATTTAATTTTTGTATGCCATTTAGTTGAAAATAAGCGCCTTTTCACAATTTCCGTAAATTTAACGGTTTCTTTTTATAATATTTACAAAAATAAATTTAAAGCGTTGCATAATAACCCAATTAATATAAATCTTTTCAATTTAATATTTATAGTTTAATTAAAGCATCCAACGGTGTGGTTGCGTTTTTTTTAAACATTTTAGGGCTTTATTGCGAAAACGACGGCTCGCATTTAACCTTTTGTGTGCCCTCTGCGTGGGCTTACGTGTGACCATAAGTTTAAATGCATATTTCAAATTTTAATAATTAAAATTGTTGTTGTTCCATACTAAAATTTGAAAAAATTAACCAAAGTTATTGAAATCAGAAAAAACATTAATTTTATAAATTTTATTAAAAACACTTGAGTCTAAATTAACAACTTTCAAATTTATTTACTCAGTTACTCAAATTTATTTATTTATTGATTTACTCTTTTTAAATTTTATTAAAATAATGATCGAAATATAAATTAAAGACTGTACTTAAATCCAAAATATTAAGCCATTAAACATTAACAAAGCTGTTTTTGAAGTGATTAATGTTTTGATTAAAATTTTGCTGGATGTTTCGGTTTGTAAACAGAGTATAGAAATCAAACCGTCAAAAGCTTCAAGTTTTGAATGACTTTATCTTGCTATAAATTATTGGATGTATAACCATCGGTGTTCCTATTTAGCTTAACTGTGGTTTTGCATCTATTATTGATTTGACAATCTGTCTATATTTTAGTATCATTCAACAAATAGGAAACAATTTGGATAATAAACAATTAATTATGAAATAAGGTTATTGAAAATGAGTGCATCTTTGATGTTTAGACTAATTTCAGCGTATGATCAGTGATCGAGATTAGATAATAAAGTGGAAATCGAATACAGAAAACTGCTTCAGTTTAATTAATGGTACTTATTATAGAAATTCCGTGTGCTATTCGTGGATACTAATGAGGAAAAAGCTGTCAATTCTCACTTCCACTACAGACAACTCGTTTTTGCCATTCCTATATTTAATTTTTAAAATATTAATTGTGTTAATATAAAATTAATACGGATAAATAAAATACTCTATAAAATCATTATACAGTATGTATGTCTATAATTGTTAGAATTTTAATGGACTCAAACATGACAAAAATAAAGCTTTGATTGCATGAAACACTTAATTTTAAATTAAGAAAATAAATATTGAAAAAATTTAAAGGTAATTATCAGCGTGACATACATAACAAAATTATATAAATATCGTAAATTTATATCGGAAGATTTTATTACATCAAATTAAATCTTTAAATTAAAAGAAAAATCCTTCAAAACATTTTGAGATAAAAATATTTGGCTTTAATACTAATTAAAACAATGGGTATATAAGGTAGTTTAAAATTTAAACTGTTTTATATTTTACATTTACATATTCTTAAATATTAATATAACAATAATTTTTCAACTTTTCTTTGTGTCTGTAAAATAACAGTACATTTCATTTCTCTAATTAATTAATTATATTTCAAGGATATCTAAAATAGTTTTATTATTCTAATAAAAGACCTTGATATGTATTGGTATAATTAATACATTACAATCTAAAGTATAGTTTTTGAAGTGTGTATTTTCGAAGCGCTCTTAACCTTAATAAGGAAAAGGAGACGTTTAAACTATATTTTTCAGTTGACAAAAATTCTGTTTCGATTTCGATAAGTTTCGAAACATCAAATTATTAATTTAAAATACCAAAAATCGTCACGTAAGTTATCTATGAAATTAGATTTTTTGGAGCGCCCCAGAGGTATAATTGACGTGAATGTTTAAATTAAAGGCAATCTTTTATTCAAACGATTAGTTTTCTGGAAATTCCTTTTGGCAATTTATTAGTAATATATGTATATGTTTTGTTTTTTTTCGTAATTTGTTTACCTTCAGTTTATCTACAAATTTATATAAAAAAAGTTTAAATCCAAAATTTTCCTTTTATTGTTTGACTTTATATGAAATCTAGTTTATTGAGATTTTACCGACAATAGATACGCTTGCACAAAAAAATTGGCAAAATATTAATTAAAATTTAGCGGATGTATTCCAATAATATAATTTAATTTTATATATTGACAAAAGTTAAAATAATTTGGCTATTTTATCATAACATTATTAAATACTTTGAAAAAATAAATAAAATTTGAGATAATGACTGAATTAGTCACTATCCAGAAATTTAAAATTTTCTTTTACTTTGGCATATGCATTCAAATATAATTTACTTAAATTAAAGCCAATAACTTTAGATATTTTCGAAGCCTTCAACACAGACTTCACTACTTCTTAGAAATATTTTTATCTCATTGATAATTCAATAAAATATATGAACCTAAATAAATACCATTTGTTTAAATAAAATTTGCTATACTTTACTTTGTTACGCTCTTGAATATTTTTCTATTAGATTATTTATTAGTGATCGTTTAAGGTAATTTGGTAATTTAATGCTGCCTTTTTCTCTAAAAATAGTTATTAAATTAACCTAAATTATATATCTAATAAGCTGATAAAACTTTGAATGGTGTCACTTGCAGGTCTAGGATAGAACTTCGACTTCAACATGGTTTCGAAGTTGAAATTTATCTATTAAGCAAAATTATTATTTTGTATTTTCATACTTTATTCTTCATTCATTAATTTCATAAATAATTTAAACGCGTACAGAATTTACAGGACCTCAACGAAAAATTTGTGTCTTTAATTATATTTTAAAAAATTGAAAAATTAAATGTTTTTATGATTGTTTCTTATAGGCTTAATTTATATTCTTTTATGGTTAAATATACTGTATTGTCTACAATGTTTGTGGTGATTAATAAGTTAATATTGTATTTTACGAACCTATTGTTGTTGTATACACCAAAATCTGTATACTAAATGTTAGCGCTTAAATTAATCAAAATCAAAAAAAGTTTCTATGCGACAAAAAAACGAAATGTGAATGTACGGTACATTCAAAAATTTAGTGATATCTGCGAAAAATAAACAGCTATGAATTTATATGTTCGATACAGTAGGCTATAATAGTAAATTGCAGTCAAATCAAGATGACTGATAAAAGCATATTTGGCGAACCGATTGATGATTTACTTTACTTGCAACAGTTTAATTACAGTGTAATATAATATATGTAAAAAATTGCATGAATTTTTACCATAGCATATATTTATTTTTGATTTAATACAGTTTTGATAATGTAAAACAAATATTTATGTTGCCATGCAATTAATGCTTAATAAATATTAAGTTATCACATTCATTTAAGTATTACAAGCAATCTTAAGTGGTATTTTAAGGTGAAAGCACTATAATGCTCATTAAAATAGGAAGAGAATAACCAACAATTACTATAACTAATGATATTCTACTTTTGTTAACACTGTTTGTTATCAACAAGAAATGAAGCAATTGATTTCGATAACGAAATATATAAAAGTTAGAAAGCGTTGAAATATAAACGTTTACACATATCCTCTCAACACTAAATAATTACCGCAATAATGATTTGCTTTCGTGTTTCATTGTTCATATTTCATATAATATTTGCGATATTTTCGTTATGCCAATCGCAATACGATCCGGAATACGTGGAATCGCAGTTTGGATTCAATCAACCGTATCCACAGTATCCCGACTGGTCATGTAATTTCCAAACTGGCAATAACTTTTGCGATTTACGAAACCAATACAATATGGCAGCGTTTGTTCATTATAGTAACTATTCGTCACCAATATTTGGTCAGTACCAGTGCTTACTACTCAATTCATCGAATGCTGGCGCATATCAAGCCGCGAGACTAGAATCCGATTATTTCCCCACAAATTCACGCATCGAAGCGTGTCTGGCTATCGATTATCTATTATACGGTTATGGTGCCGTTAAGCTGTACGTCATTCAACAAGATAAGGACAATCAGTGCATTTATCAGGATAACAATGATCCGGTGGATGTGAATGGTCAATGGAAATCGAGATCGTTTGCTATAGACATGCGTAATGGCGATCCGAGATTCTTTATCGAAGCTCATATCGACGTTAGAGCGCCGGGCACTGGTTTGGTTGCTTTGAGCAAAATTTCATTTTCTTATAGAAGATGCGACTATAATGAGGCGAACCAATGCCGCAATGACCGCCCTATTATAGATCCTAGAGAACCCACACCAGTACCCTCAGCCAAGAAATAATTGAGTCAAACATCGTTTTTATAAAATTTTATTCGCAGTGTTTGCATATTTCTAATCATTTAATTTAATATTTGCTTAGATATTAAAGCGTCGATAAAGTTGTTTATTCGGAAAGAGATAACGTTTTTGTATTCAAATTATTTTAAAAAATTGATTTAATTTAGAAATATTATCTTATAAAAAGATTTGCTTCTTTATTAAATTAATTTAGTCTATACTGTATTAACAATAAAATATTTTGCTCGAATGGTATGTAATAAAATATGATAATAATTATAGGGTTAACTGCGATCTCTTCTTTAATTTATATACTAATTAAGCAAACAATAATAACTATTTACAGTAGTTTTGAAATAATTATTTTTCGATGAAATTAAACCCAGATTTTAAGCAAAAAAATGTATACGATAAATTTATTTAAATGTGGAATTAAATAATTAATTTGAAATTAAATTAATGACATATGCAAGGTTTTGCAAAATATTTTAATTAAAAGTAAATTATTAGACTAAAATAATTTTATAAACTAACGAAATTGTATTTCAACGCATACGTGAGGAAAATAAAATTACAAATAATTAGTTAACTCGTTGATAATGCGGTGATAAATTGTATCAATAGAATTAAATTATTATATATAGTTTTACATTCAATAATTAAAGTTAAAATAAATTCTATTCAATAACCTTCACAATCATAGTTATACAGTAATAACATATAATAAAATTTATTTATATACAGTAATTCCATAATACATTTAAATATCTTAAATCTAAAAGTTTCGATGTTATGCTGCATTACTTTTTAAGATTTTTATTTTGAAAACTACAGGTACTGAGTTTTGGCAAATCAGGCTATTTTTTGCATCAAAATTTGCTATTAAGATAAAAAATTTAAACTGAATCCTTGAAAGTAACTTTTGAAAGATATTTTCTAGTAATTTTATTTTGTTGATAATGAATTTTTAAGATATTTTTAGCTCTAATTATACAAATATATTAAATTTTGTGATTAAGCTTAACTAAGCTTATAGCGATAAAAAATAAAGGTTATATTGCACTTTTAGAGGCAGAAATATAGTGGGTTTTTTCAACAACAAATACATATATTAGTAAGTTCTAACAATATAATAGAGTACACATTTACCACTCATGCAAGCTAACTTAATTAAAAACTAAACAAAATTAGAAAATAAATAAAATTACAACAGTCTACTTCTAAAAGCGTAATGAAACCAAAAGAAATTTATTAAAAAAATTTAAATGGTATTTTTCTTTAAATGTTAAATTTTTTCAAAGAAATCAGTATTGTTACAACTTTAAGATTTACTATACGGTACAATAGAAAGTTATATATGGGTTATAGTTGTGTAACACTTCACCCATTACTTATTACTAAATGCGTAAGACTAGTACAATGGATCGGGTGTCACCTGTAAGCTAACACGTAAATTACAGTTAGTCACACACGTTAATGACAGGATTAAGTTAGACCACGCAATAAATAAAATGATTAAAATAATTATAAGCAAGAAAACATTGTCAAATGATTAATATAAAAAATTATAAATTTTTAATGATTCGTGTTAACATTTAATTACATAAATTTAGTATTCAAAGTTCTTTTAAGAAAATTTATATCACAAATTCTTACGGAAAATTACTTTTTTTTGTTAATTTACAGCTGTATCTATTAAAAGATAAAAAGCGTATTATGTTTTTCTGTTAGCACGTAACTGCGATTGCATAAAATAAATCAAAATGCAATTTTTTTCAAATTAAAAACTGTTGAACTGCCTTTATTTAAATAAGTACATTGTTAGAGACGACAATTTCAGTACTAAAAACACGCGCAATTCAGGAAGGAAAACGGAAAAAGGTTGAATATCACGATTATTCAGGAAAGTAAATGCTTTAATTAATAGCGAATATATTTTTATGAAGTTGAGTTGATGGAAAAAAATGCGCTTTAATGAATTACTTAATTGGATATTATCACACAAATAAATCAAAAATTGGGCACATTGTGATGATTAATTAAATAAAGAATTGATGGGTTGACGTAAATTCATCAGAATTTTTCCCTATTCAGACCAAATTTTTTCTCTGGTTTTACAAATACATAAAACTATGCGCAATCAAATTAGAATATGCATATTTGGGTGAAATATGCTTGTTATGCGCAAATATCTTAAATTAATTGATTCTTTGGATAGTGAACTTATATTCGAAACCTATAAAATAGTTTCGTATAAGAAATGTTATAAAAATTAGAGATGCACTTTAAATATAAACTAACAAAATTACAAATTAGTTTATATGATTATTTAACATTATCTCAAAATTTGGGTGATTCTGTATTAAACGTTCCGTTAGCTGTTGTAAAGAATTTTTGTAATACAATTTTAATAAATTCAAGTGAAAGTAAAATAAATTTAAGTTAAATATTTTTAGGCAGAGTTTTATACAAAAATCAAAAACTTTTAAGTTTTTTTAAAGTTTTTTGTAGCTTTCACTGAACACTATTTTGCTATGGAAGGACAATATATAAAAATATCGAACGCTATCTATAGTTATGATCTATTTTGTGCATAAAATAACAAAGAATCATACAGTATTAATATAACTTTAGGTAAATAATTTAATCTTTTATGGAAGTAAGCGAATACAATATTCGGTAAAACATATTTACAAAGAAAATAAATTAAATATCAGAAATATCTTATATAAACATTTTGAATATCAGAAACAATTTAGAGAATGTATTTTAGGCTCGCGCGACGCGCATACCTAATGTAAGGGAAACCTCGATAAAAGAGAGACCAAAAGTATTGCTGATATCGTCGTGACTCGAACATTGGGTTAAACTGTACTTTTTAAGTTTACAAACTATAGCTTTTTCTCTTGCATCTTACAACAATCCTAGAACAACGTAAAGTAATGGTTTTGGACAATAGCGTAAAAAAGTTTTGACAATACGGACCTTTTAGTACAGAACGCAAATAGAATTTAACAATTTTCTTAAATCTTTAATAAAATGAGCGCGACTTAAGCGCGTAAATGGTACACTATTGCATTGTAGAACTAACAAATTTTAACGAAATTCAGTAACAAATGTTTAAAATTGAGTTTTAACTAAAGTTAATTTAATTTGCTTAGTTTAAAGCGCGAGAATTCAAACAATTTAAAATATTCGTTGCAAACACGTTTTACCGTTAAAATTAATTAAAATTTTAATTATTTCTAAAATTAACTTCTGATATTTAAGTTGCGAAAAAGATAATTTGATTCAAAAAATGAATTACGAGTTTATACTAAAATACTACAAAAGTTTTTGCACAAAAGTGTCCACAATAAACAGTTTCTTCAAATCTGATTCGTCTTTTTTCTTTGTCGGAGATTTCGGAAAAGTGTTTGTGGCATACGGTGGCGAACAAATCCAAGAGCAGATAATACAAACATTTTGGAATGAAAAAGATGGTAATTTAGCGCCGTATGGCTACAATATCAATATCGAACAGAAAGAGCGGTCAGTTTGCGTGAAACGAGGCGAGGCTTACATCGACTCGGAAGTGGCGATTGTGGTGATCGGCACTATTAAAGCTATCTATTCCAGAGAGGATATCAGGCTAACCAATCTAAAGGCTAGAAAGTTTGTCCAAACGTTTATACTTTACCGAAATAACGACAATCACTATTGTAAGTCAAGCGTATTGATATATGTGGCACCCAGTGATTCATTCAATGATATCATTCATTTCGATTCCATCCCAATTCAAACGCGACAATCAAATGATCACAAATCTGATGATACCGAACAAATCGATAAATTAGCCGAACATGAAGTTCATGTTGAAAAGAGAAAAATGAGTGATTTGTTACCAATTTCTTTGAATGAGCTGTTCAATGATGAGACAGTTACTAATGATAAAAAAGTAAATTTAACGAAAAAAGAATTGGATGGCAACGATTCGTACGACTCGTACATGAATATGAATAACATTTGGCCACATACGTGGCAAAACATATATCTGAACCATTGCCAACAAACCGATGACAGCATATGGATCGACAACTTAAGTAAGATATCGAGTGACGAACAATCCAATGCTAATCAAAATTTGGGCACAAATTTCGCAGACGCGTTGCGCAATAATCTGCATCAGTCGTGGAATAATTATAATAAAATCGATGATAATAAAGAAACGCAAGAAATACGAATAATTAAAAACTGCTCGAAATCACGGTTTAAGCAGAATTGGCAGAACAGCGGCAAATCGGATCGAAGATCGGAATTTGTGGGAACGCAAAATATTACAATCATTGGAGCGCAAAATTTGGAAGATTTCTCCGATACTAACATATTATTTGTGGCCAATATTCCACTCGGCATATCAAAGACTGATTTCATGACTCTATTCAATATTTATGGGAAAGTATTATCCTTAAAATTCGTGGAACGAACGGGTGTTTCCTTCGCATTCGTTTATTTTGAGAGGTATTCCATTAAACATTGTAATAAAAAAAGTTTGGTTAAATACTTTTCTATGTTATGTACAGTAAAACAAGTGTGGAAACGATGATTAACTGTGCCTCCAATAACAGTATTAACTTAAGTGGTCTTCAATTAAAAATCGATAGATATAAGAAAAGAATACCATTGGGAAATCAAGCCAAATAAATTGTAGTCAACATTAAATTAAAATTAATTAATATTTATTCGTTATTGTTTTACAAACATAAAAATTAAATTTATTTAATTAAATTGATACCGCAATTGTTTTCTTATTTATTTGACACAAGCAATCATCTACAGGACAATAGGCTAACGTAGCACATCAGCACATCATACCAATAATATACATAATACTAACGTTAATTTAAATTATTTTTCCATGAATGTAAAAGAGAAATAGATTTAATCCTCTCTCTTTTGCATCTTTTATTGATCGTATTACTTTACCTAAGGTTTAGCAAACATGACGAAAACAACATATACGGTAGTTGGTAATCTGTCCATACGTTTGGGTATTACAGTCATAGATTTTGTCGACGAGATATGTATTAGCGATAAACTGCAAAAAGACTCCGCGTCTGTATGTGCGCTTTAAATATCATAGTATATAGATGAACAAAAGCGCGCTTTAGGACTTTTGTGTCCTCAGGACTCGAGGTCTTTTAAGGTTAAGGTTAGAGTCCAAGTCCTTAAAAATTTAAAAATTCCAGGTTCTGGTTCTGTCAAGTTGGGTCCAGGTCCAATCATGTTCAGGTTCGAGATCCTATAAGTTGGGACTTGGGACTTATATGAAAATGTAAAATGCATAAAATTTAAGTTTTTAAATAAGTTTTAATATTAAATACATTCAAAAAATTTTTGCCTTGAGCTCAAACACATGATCACTGAAAATATATTAGCCATAAAAGTATAAATGTTAGATGTTAAACAGGAATTAATTAAGCATAAAAAATGCAATACTAATAATGTTGTTTACTTAAAGGAAATGTAAATAAGTCCCGAGTCCAGGTTCAAGTCCCTGTCTCAAAGACTTGGACCTGGTACGAGTCCTTGAAAAAATTAATGTTCAGGTCCCAAAACGACTTCTGAGTCCCAGATTCAGGTCCGGGTTTTCTTAAGAACCCTTAAAGACCTGGCCCTGTTTATCTATACCATAGTGCACTTCACTCAGTATATTTCCATTATAAAATAACTGTACACTCAACGCTGACAGTTGCGTAAACATATCTCGCCCACAAAATCTATGATTACATTCTATAGTAGTAGAGGTGCGAAAATGAAGACAAAGTCTCAAGAGTATTCAAAAATTGTTTGTCTATAATTTTTGTATTCATTTATAAATTTTTCACATATTTGCAAAAAAAAAATAAAAATATTCCTTTAACTTCCAGAATATTAGATTTCAGAAAAATTTTGGGGCTTAATCGTACCGAACCCCCTCTGGGCCAGACTGCCTGTATCTAATAATTTAATGCTTAGTTGTTAAGTCTCATTAATCTATAATCGGGTTAATAGAGAAAGATTACAGAAAGATGACATTAAAAATACTGCAGAAACAATTCATGTTTTTCTAATTATCCCAATTTCGTAAGAAATTTTAACTCATTTTGTAAAAGTCGAGTTATTGGATTTGAGATTTTACTTACTATGTGAGTATGTATGTATGTATGTAGACTTTTTTTGGCAAAATTGGGTCAAAATTGGCTTTAATAGTGGCAAACTGGGCTAAAATTTGGTCAAAAATGACTAAAAAATGGGACAAAATTGGTGAAAACTGACATAAAATCGGGTCAGAAATGGTTAATTTCGTGGAAAATATGAGTAAATTTCGTTAGCTCACTTTGACAAAAACAGCTATTGGATTTGACATGTCCGACTATCTGTGTGTAGACTTTTTTTGAATTTTTTAAAATTTTACTATCTGTCGTTATCTGTCACTTTCTGTTATTGTGTATGCGCGTGTGGAAAATTTAACGAAATTAAGGAATATTAAGGAAATATTTTAGTAACTAAATTAGTGGTCATACATATCCTGTCGATGTCTAATTTTTATAAATGTTGCAAAGTGGTTATGCGTGTTATCGTGTTAAAAATTTTAAAATACAAATTTCTACAAAATCTAATTAAAATTTATACTTTCTTTTTTATCTATGATGATGCATATGATATCTAAAAAGTTTATTATAATTACGAACTTAACTATATATAAGTTAACATTGGCATGGTGTCCCAGAGTGTGTCGGTCTGGGGGTGGTTACTTTCCGACTTTTCAAAATTTTGGGGGTGGGGGGTCAAACTACTCGGATTTAAGCGACAATTTTTCTGCAAAAATAAACACCTTAATCCATACCATAATTTGCTTTTAAAGACACCATAATACCATATTATAATTTATATCCTAAGACACCATAAAAATCCGATTCATGCTCATTCTTGTTTAATCTCTTTTTAATTTCTTAGCCATTTTAATTTTTATAAGTTTTTTTAAAAACTTTTTAAAATTATTTTCAATTATTTAAAATTTTTTGAAAGCTAGTTTCAACAAGAAAAACTGAAACAATATCTAATGGCTGACAATTTTACCATTTTGATGCTGTTTTTAAAACTTATTTCAAACTCACTACAGTTTCTTATAATAATTAAATTATAATTTTATATTATTCAAAGGAAACAAGTGTTTGTTGTGTGAACGATAATTTTCGAGATTGAAAATAAAAACAAGAACAAAACATCATAGAGAGCTCACTTTTCTATACTTATGTGCCAAATATATATTTCTCAGCCAAGAGTAAAAAAAGCAAAATCCCTTTATTAACATAAGAAATCGGTAAAATCCCTTATCAAATTAAAACTTGTCACAGACAGACAGACAGACAGACATTGTTATAATGTCAAAACCATAAGCCCACTTTTTAAAAAAATCAAGACAATATGAATTAACGTTAATTAAAGAATAATTCATTTTTGGCTAAATTGAGAAATGCAAAAATTTATTTTAAAAATGACATATAATTTAAAATAAAATTATAATACAAGATATTTAACATTTTTTAATCTTACGCGAATGCTTTCTTAATCTTTTCTTCTTCTTTTTCGTTTTATTTACATTATTGATGGATGCGACCAATGATGCGATGAGAGCCGTTGGCGAAGATGGTGGCGAACTTAGCTTCTTCTGCGAATCGCAATTCGAAACACCAATTAATCCCATATCTTTTTCGACCAGCGGAGTCAACTTTCCCCTCTCCGCTAACATTGCCAGAAATGTTGTAATAAACTGGTCGTAATTGTGAGTTCGACGGGAATCGTCGATACGATATTTTCGTCTTTTCTCCAATTCTTCTTTTAGATTGTTTTCGGTTAAATTAATATCGATTTCAAGGTTTTTTAGAAGAGCGAGTAAGTCTCGCGCCGTAAATGCTTTCGATGGAGTATTACTAGTGTTTGATAAAGAGGACGATGAACTCAATGGTGTGGCAGATAATGAAGATACTGATGGCGAGTGCGATGACATTTGTTCACTAGTATTTGACAACACTTCCAACTTCTTTCTTTGCAACATTTTACAAACAATCATCTGATTTATCCGTTCATCCGCATTATCACTGCTCGTATTATTGGGAGAATTAAATGCGGATCCGATTTCGGACGAAGTGTCTGTACTCGAAGAAGAACTTGGTGTGGGAGATATGCTCGTCTGTATTGTTAGCGGCAAACGAAGATCGCTTCTTATGTTGTCATCAATAGATATGGTCAATGGTTCGTTAATAATACACTCATCACTGTCATCATTGCATTCTTGCAACAGTTCGTCTTGAGGTTTAACTATTATTGCTGGATATTTTGAGTAATTATGGTAATCTAATGGCGTCGGAAGTCTTGTCGGACGCGTCACTTCTTGCAACGCTTCCAAAACTATATGCCGATTAGTTTTCAAAATATTCAGTTTATTTAAATAATTAACTCTCTTATCGGGCACGACAGCCATTAAGTTATATCTTATGTCATGTGTCTGCCCTTCAGATGGTTGTGTCTCGCGTTCCAATCGATGTCGTATTACTTTTCGAAATTTTTCCGTCCAATATTCACTTTCAATGGCTCCGTGGTCTATAGGCAGTCGCTTAAGACCATCTAACTCTATGAGTCGTCCATTGATGGGCACATAAGACACAAAGTGGAACGCATCCAAACCCGATGAACGTTGAGTGGTGGACACATTAGTTGCTGGACGCGAAACTGTACTAAATTTGTTTTCAATAGACATATCATGAGAAGGAGCTGCGTGTGAGTTATGAGCGCGTGCCAGCTCTGGACAGTTACCAATTGCGTAACCTTTGTTCTCTGGACTCATGTAACGAGTGTTTTGCTATCGGTTTAATTAAATATTATAGTTGTTTGAGTATACTGTAGTTCAATGGCAGTATGTATACCTGCAAGCGCTGTAAAACAGCCCCCAATTGTATGTGTGGACAGTTAAGAAGTACGGACAGTAACGCATGTGTGGCACAAGAATTGGGTACCACTTGTTGGGCGAAAAATATTTCGTTAACAACGGATTCGTTTTCGATAAACTCTCCAAATTTTCCATTAGCACTACCGCTTCCATTGCCATCCGACCTCATTCTCCATCGCGCTCTTCTCTCTTCAACCCATTTGAAGAGAAATATGAAACCATAAACAGTTCCCTCAATAGGTTTTGCCAAATCGTATATTTCTTCCACTTGAATGCCTTTACACCCAAAATCTTCCAGCAATAAAGTGAACAAACCAGGATCTGATTCAAGTTCGAGCCATCCTTCCGACAAACGATACAAATCTACAGGCATTTTCGCATATAAAGATATGGCACTGACATAAGCATAGCTATGCTAACAATCAAACAATCAGTCTATTTATAAAAACACGGGCACACGGACTCACTGTATTGAGTTATGATATATTGGTGTCATTCATACCTATAAATAACATGTTTATCTCCCAAACCCATACATATTATGCAACACTAGTTATAGCATAACAATCAGTACATTTATAAACAACTATACTAATAGATGTCACTAACATCCACTATATAATCACTGCTCTAATAACGAATACATAAAGCTTACGAGTTAACAAATACATTGAACATTTTTAAAATATGAAGGGCAATGCTCATATATGTATATAAATCGCGACCCGAGTAATACCGGAGGTAATGTGAAATTTATAAAAAATTTAGACTTGCACCTGGAACTTAAGAGATTTGGAATCTCCAGGAATACGATAGATTTTCATCAAACACAACAGAATTTGGTTGTGCCCGATTCTACATAGTTTATACTTTATTCAGAGGATGCTTTAAAAAAATATTTTATATAATAAAACGAGTAATTTATGCACCAATAGTTATACCCGTATGTGAATACTCTGCCGAATGACCCGAAAAACTAATATTACACCAAAGAGTCTTATTTTCATTAAAACTATACTTTTTTGTAATAATTATAGATAATATGGCCAAAAAAAATTCAAAATCAAAACCTGTTAATTTTCGACTCACTTAATTTTTGGCCAATAGTTCAAAAAATTGTCATTCAGGTTTTTAGTCTTTCTTAGGAATGGAAGTCAACGAATTTATTTGAAATATAATAAATTTTATTTGAAAAGAATAATTAGTTTATAGATCAAAAAGCCATTCAGATTATCCTGGTTATTTACTCAGAATTTTGTTGTCTTTAGTAATCATAGCAATTCCAGAGTAGTAATTTCAGATTAAAATTAGTTTCAGTAGCTTTGATTTTACATAATTTCCCATTTTTCATACAGAACAAGCACATTTTTTCGAATTTATTTTCCGAGAAAAATAATAAATTTTTAAATTGCAGAAAATTTTTAAGTTTTATAAATTTCCCAAGTTTTAAACATTTCGCAAACTGTTGCTATTATTTATTGCTATACAGTTTTGTTTGCTTGCTAGAATATGGTGCGTAGGCAATTAAAAAAAGAATTTACCTAATATGTAAAAGCAAAGAAAAAGTGCAAAAACTCCTGCAGATTTTTCTAACTTAAAGTTATACAAATACATTTATATAAATGGACACTTTCCATAGGTTAGGTTAATGCATACCCTAAAATTACGATTATAAGCCGCATGGCATGTATAGGCCGCATCAGCTAGTTTTTCCAAATTTATGTATTTTGAAAATGAATGAGTATAGGCCGCATTTTAATTATACTAAATATCAATAGAGGGCTCTTTAGACTAATAATTTTATTATGTTTAAAAAAACGTATATAAATATTTCGAATCAATTGAAGAAAGTATTGACAACAAATAAGTAGAGAGTTCATGAGCTGTAACATTTACGAAACTAATAAATATAACGATCGCCTAACTGTCACTCTAAGTTTTTCGCGTTAATTCCCGCTGTGATTGACCATATGGTAAACTCAAAAAAGTATTTTACATAAGTTTACACGTTTTGCCAAACACTGAAGTATTCATTAAGTATTGATAAGGACCAGAGTGCTGGTCGAAATATATACTTAACTGTCTTAAAAACTATAAAAATATGCAAAATATAAATATTAAAGGCAGTGGATTAATTCCAAAAAGTTCCAATAATGATATATTTAAAATTATATTAAATGAATACGGCAATTCAGTGTTAAAATTGGCAAAAGAGTTAGAAAAACTTCAAATTAAATTAATGAAAAATAATTGTCATTTAATTTTCAACAAAAAATGCGTTGAAGAGAAAGTGCTACCCAAGAGTTGTCGCGTTAAACCTTTGGTCAACACACAAAAAGGAAAGCGTGCTGCTAATCAATATGCTTGGAGTACTATGAAAGCTCGGATAAGTGAAAATTATGCAAAATCTAAACAACTTAAAAAAGATATATATATAAGAAAGCGTTCTTTAAAATCAAAACTTTCAAGTAATATTTTTTCAAATTTAAATTTAATTATTATGAAAATAAGCAATAAATGCTCGCAAATTCTAACTAAATCGCAAAGCAAAAAATTTTATAAGATTAAATATAATAAGTTTAATATTAAGGATAATTATATGTCTAAGGATAATAATGAGTGGCTGGTTAATTTGAGTTCTAAAAACCTATCCCAAATTGAGTACGATATGCTGAGCTTAGACCCTAAATTTATTCCTACACCTCATAGAATACCTATTCCAAACATTCTTGCTTCTATTGAAGGGTGCTTAAAAAATAGCACATTTAATGATATAATCAAGAATGACATAAGAAATAAATGTACATATATTTTATCACAAAATTCTAATACTAATTTTAACCTAACCAGGGAACAAGAATTGACCTTAAAAAACTTATATAGTGATAAAAATTTATTAGTTACAAAGGCAGATAAGGGAAATAAAACCATACTAATGAATAAAAATGATTATAATCAGAAAGTTTTAGATGTTTTGAACAATAATAATATCTATAAGATAATAACTAAAGATAAAACTAATAAACTCAAAACTTCAATTGAAAGTTTGCTAAAGGAGTTTAGATATAAAAAATTTATTTCTGAAAAGGAATTTTACGAATTAAAGCCTAAAAACTGCTTCTGCCCAAAAGCTTACGGACTTATTAAAATTCATAAAGAAAATATGCCCGCTCGAATAATTGTACCATATTTTTCTAATCCGATACAACCGATTTCAATATATTTAAGCAAAATAATAAACTTATATACACTTAATCACCCATACTCTATTAAAAACTCATATGAGTTCATAGACCGTATAAAAAACATAAAAATTGAATCTAACGAAATAATGCTTACAGCTGATGTAAAAAATCTTTTTACTTCTCTTCCGCAGAGATATATTATTGACTTTATTAAAAATAAACTTATGTCAAAACCTTTATACAAATCAGTAACAAATATACCTATTGAAAATATTTTAGAATTGTTTAACTTAAATTTTTTATCTGCTTATTTTGAGTTCGAATCTAAATTTTATGAACAAGTTTGTGGCACTCCTATGGGTGCAAACAATTCTCCAGCTATTGCTGAGCTTATTATGCAAAATATTGATATTAAAATTGTACATTCAAATTTTAGACCTAAACTATATTATAGATTTGTTGATGACATTTTTATTGTAATAAAGCGATCAGATATAACTTTATTTATCGAATTTCTAAACAGCTTAAAATGTTTTCTAGAATTTACAGTACAAACTGAAATTAATAATCAAATCAACTTTCTAGATATTTTAATAGTGAAAAGAAATAAAAATTTTGAAACACTTGTTTATAGGAAAGATACCCATTCAAATAGATACCTTAATTTTAATTCTCACAACCCTATGAGTCATAAAATAGCAGTAATTCGTTCTCTAGTTTACCGCGCTTACAGAATTTGTTCAACTAATGATAGTTTGAACAATGAGCTAGAATATATATCGAAACATCTTGTAAATAATAATTATCCTATAACTTTAATACAATCAATAATTAAAAAAGTTAAGTTTGAATTATCTAATTATACCAAAAAACATTCTGATACCAAAATAAAAGTTTCAATTCCTTACATAAATGGGAAAAGTGAGGCTATACAAAATATTTTATCAAAGAATAATATATCAGTATATTTTAAATCATCAAAAAAATATTAAAAACTCCTTTAGCCCTAAGAACAGTTTGAATAATAACTTTAATGTTATCTATAAGTTGAATTGTTTAAATTGCAATTTCGAGTATATTGGTCAAACTAAACGCCATGTTTCGAAACGAATTTACGAGCATAAACATGCCCTTAGTAGAGATCCAGCAGTTTCTGCGGTCTCTACTCATGCTTTTAATTTCGGCCATAATATAAACTGGAACCCTATTATTCTTTCAAAGTGCAATAAAACTGATGAAAGAATATTTTTAGAATCGTGGTTGATAAAAACGAAACAATTAATTAAACAACCATTGATGAACTGGGATAAGCCAGACATACCGCCTCAATATTATCCCCTTATGTTTAAAAATAAATAAAAAATTGTTAATTATTCATTATTTCTTTTATTTGTAACATACAAACAGAACCGGTGTTATTTAACACCGGTTCATGAGCTGTAACATTTACGAAACTAATAAATATAACGATCGCCTAACTGTCACTCTAAGTTTTTCGCGTTAATTCCCGCTGTGATTGACCATATGGTAAACTCAAAAAAGTATTTTACATAAGTTTACACGTTTTGCCAAACACTGAAGTATTCATTAAGTATTGATAAGGACCAGAGTGCTGGTCGAAATATATACTTAACTGTCTTAAAAACTATGAAAATATGCAAAATATAACTATTAAAGGCAGTGGATTTATTCCAAAAAGTTCCAATAATGATATCAAAATTCATTAAACGATGCACTAGAAATCAAAATACAAATTTTGGGCATTAATATATTCAAATTTTTTTAATAGATTCACTTTATAACATAAGAAAAGTTTCAATCTATTTTTTAAATGATTTTATTTTTAACTTATAAAAGAGTGCAAATAACCTAGAAGTATGTTTCTAAAATAATTATTATGATAAAGTTAGATGTAATGTAAAAGTTGAGAACGGATTTATAGTGAACATTGGTCTACAATATAGTTAGCCAATAAAGTCAGTCTATTTAAGTAGAAAGTTTAGAGAGTTCTCTTAACTTTAAAAACTTATTACAATAAAACTATATGAATGACAAAGCGAGGGTTGATCTTAAATAGAACTAAAATGAATAAAAATACTTTAAATAATTATTAAATATATATAACAAGATGCTATAATGATTAAATTGTTGTTTTGGTAGCTATAAATTAGTTAAAATATTTATTACACTACTAGTTATATTACACTTCGCGGGGAAATAACATTATTAATATTGTTGATATTCTCGTTTAAATAAATTTAATTTCTGTTATTTTGTGTTATTATTGCATTAAACTTTTAACCTTTATAGCGCAATACAACAATAGGGTAAAAGTCTTTCGTTATTGTTGTACGGCGTTCGTGAAATTTGTTAATAAGAGTATTGTAGGAGACAATGAAGGAGAAAGGGAGAGATTAGCGAAGCCATGAAGCGATTAGTATATAATAAGGATACGATATACGACATTACAGATTAGAAATTACCCACGCGCTACGCGCGTTGACAGACTTCATTTGCTCGTAAACAACATGTCATTTTATTCTTTTCAACCCGATATAGTTATCTATTATAGTCAGTATAATGTTTTATATTGTTTTAAGCTTACCCGTTATATATTGTTGCATACCACATGTATTTTTTTCTCAATAAAACAATACTCTTATAAGTTTAAAATTTTTATTGTCATAGTTAGTCAAATATAAGTAAAAATAGGATATTTTTAATATTGTAGGAGAACGTGACGAGAGAGAGAGAGAGAGAGAGAGAGAGAGAGAGAGAGAGAGAGAGAGAGAGA
>JAQIXJ010000712.1:0-28399 GCA_034700185.1 Phthiracarus laevigatus
CAAAAGCCCGGCCCGATACATTTTTCTAACTTAAGGCCCGAGCCCGACAAAGCCCGACAGAAAACGTCGGGGGCCCGAAAAATCGGGGGCCCGTTTCATAGTCTAATATGGATTACATTTACAAAATTAGTACATCTATATTTAACTTTGCTAGTTCTTCATATGAATCTCTAATATATTAATGGTTTTTATTTGTTTTTACCTTAATTATTATTTTATTCATTAAAAAGTTTGAAACTATTTATAGACGTTTTTAATTAACTCAAATATTTGTGCGCGTATAACAGTAATGATATGAAATCGTAATATAAAAAAAATCATAATTCGCGATTTTTTTATCGAAAATATAATTTCAATAACATTTATTAGCACATATGAATAATTTGATTTAAATTATTCTTTTGGTGGCATATTAATCAATAATATTTAAAGTTACGTTATCTATAATTCTCGATTTCGTAATGCCTTTATTATTTAACGAGTTTCTAATATTAAAAACTATCGCTATTGTGTTATTAGTTGTAGTCCACAGGAGGGGAGGTTGAATTTTAATGCATGAATTGATATGCAAATTAGTGTTATTATCTTTTGTGTTGTAATGAAATATAACTTATATATATAGAGTGAAAGTTTCGTTATTTTTTATTCTCCATTGAATTCATTAATTCTATTATTCTTTTTGACTTTTATTTGACATCATTTTCATTAATTATTAATATTTAATGAGTTTTTCTTTTTAATTGACTAAAACGCGTATGCAAAATGAAATTTGTTTTTGTCAGTTTTATGATTTTTAAGTTCCATAAAATTGATGACGGATTTGGTAATATTAAGTGATGACGAAAAATAAATGTTGAAAAGTTTGTTGCTATAATTTTTGTATAAAAATTTGCTATAATTTAAAATATGTATAAAAACTTACTGTTAATAAATTATTATTTATAAGGTTTTTTAATGCTTTACTAGTATTTTTAAAGTTTAAATTTATCTGATTGTTTGGTGTGCAATATATTTGCGTTCACATCGTTTCACTCTTGTTTCTTTAACAACTAACGCTATGTCTGTAGTCTTTATTTAATTTTAAGTCACACCCATAGAAAATACAATAAAATTCGCATCACTGAATAAAATCAATGCTAAGGAAAATTTAAAGAATAACAGCGAAATACAAATTTAATGGAAACTGTAATAACGATAATTGCATACTATTATTAACACACATACACACAAAGAATTTAATGTTGAGTTGAAATAGTAGACTAAACACCAAACCAAACAGTGCATCGATTGGCATTATAGCCAAATTGCATTTCATTTGTGTTAATTAAATGAAACCTCGCACGAACACTATATATGTTGCTTACTATCCTGTTGTGTATCCTAGTTTTGTTGCACATGATATGTCACATTATTTTCTATGCGATCCCAAATTCTATTAGTGTTTCAATCATTTAGATTAAATCAAGTTTTGTCCATTTTCTTCATTTATTGCTATGTATTAGTATGATTAAAATTAAATATGATTTTCTTCTTTATAAAATGAAATACTGTGCTAATATTGCTTAATATTTGTGGACCTGTTTCTATCATTCATTCTCGTTGTAAAAGTATTTGTATTTTTCTATGTTAAATACCAGAAAAATTGTAATAATGTCAAGTAAATAAATATTCTATTAAATACTAGCTGGTAAATATCATAACAACTAGAAAATTAAGATTATTTGCATTGTAAAAAATAAGCATTTTGATTAACTCACAAATAAAGTGCCGATATTAATAATAAAATAAGATCAACGGAACAAATTAGTATAATTAAACAATTTTATAATTTTAAATAGGTTAAAAGTGCTTATATTGTTTAAAGCTAAATTGAGTTGAGTGCTACTTTTAAATTACTATTAGTAATGCTACTTTATTAGTTCAACCTTTCCTAAGATTGTCCACATAATCCATGGCATCAAGATTCTAAAGCATCCTTTAAGATTTACGCTAAAAAATGATATGATAAATAGCTCTTAATTTGGATACTTAAGTCTAAGATACTACTACTATGATTAATTGCTCTGTTAGGTTATTATTTATTTTTAATGTTGCTCGTAATAAAGTACTATTAAAAATTCACATTATTCTTTTCAGACGTGTAAAAATAAAGCTCTATCTTTGAGGTATTTTTGGTTTAAGTTTACTAGAAATTAATTAATTTAGTTTACGATTAATTAGTTTGGATTGCGTTGCATATTTTTAATAAAGAGAAATAAGAAATTGCATTTTTTTTGTATAACAATACGTTAACTGGGAGTAAAACAGTCTTCGCCATAATTTATTTATTAAAAGTAATTATAATTATTGCTTAAATTTTGCGCAAAAATAATAAATTATTAATATTAGTTTCATATTCATGTTAAGGTGGAAGTTTTTGTTTGTTATTAAATGCTAATTTTCTTATAGGTTTAATGAAAAAATGTTGGTGTGGTGTATGTTGTTATAAAAGACGCTATTTTTGGTCGAATTAATTTGCTAAACGAAAAACGTGTTCTGAATGAACACTGTTTTTCTATTAAATTAATTTGTCACATAAGTTTTTTCTTTAACTGTTTTTCTGCTATGTTTTTCTTTCAAACAAGTTAATGAAGTTGAGGTTATATTCCAGATAAGAAACTGCACCAATTATTGTTGAGATTATTTAAATTTTTCTGGTTTTGTGGATTTTCTCTAACTTTTCAATTGCGTAATAATATGCTATGTTTAACTAATTTTACATCAGTTACAAAATTTGTTAAATTTACATAAATTTTACTGAAAAATATTGTCAATCAAATTATATTTATTTTAGTAATTTAATTAATTGTTTTTTATTTTATTGAAGCTAAAGTAACATTTCGCGAGTCATGAATTTTTTAAATGCAACGAAAATTCATTAAAAAAATTTCTGTTTGTTTTCAACTAATAATGTATCGCTAAAAAATAGCTTCAAGTTATCTACAAAATTAAGTTACAAGTTAATTAATTGATCTTAATTTTTTTGGTAGAACACAAATTTATCTTACACAATGTTTGAAATTCGCAGTTTATTTTCTCTGTTGATACTATTTACTATATTGTAGTAATACATTTAATTAAAATAATTATATTGATTACTGACTTTCATATTAGAAGCAACGAATTCGATATAACCGTACTTTATACGCAATATTTTTTTAATAAAAAAAATTAGCAAATTCTTTGATAGTACTCGACATAATGGAAGCAATAAATCATGGAACTCGCAATCAATTACATTAGTTTGACACATACGTTCTTATTCAAATTCCCTTATAATAGGTATTCGTTTAAACAAATATAATTTATCAAAAATATATAAGCTTATATATATATATATATATTTGTACGAAAATCCAATTATGTTTTGCAAGAAAAACAGTTTTATGGCGCCATAAAAGTCTGACAGAGTTAGTTTTGTTTTCTGTATAAATTCTCTTTTTGGTAAATAAATACAACATGATTCCAGTAAGAATGAGAATCGTATAACAATAATTCGTCAAAAGAATATTCGCTTTTTAAAGCTAACGCTGGTAAACATATCACTTGTTATGTCTACTTATGTTTAGCGCGAGAAGAAAAGCGTAAAAAAGTATTTATAAAGTTCTTATACCGTATAGTACGGCACTGCATAGTACTATATACAATGAATTGAACGCAAAAGTTGATGATCACTTCAAAATAGATTTTTCTGTTTCAATTGCTGCTCTTCTTAGGCCTTCAAATAATCTGATCGGAAGAAGAAATTTCTTTTAACTTCATTTGCTATGCAATCCATTTGTTTTGTTTATACTGAATCGTTTTAGTTTAGTGTTTTATTTTTATTATTTTAGATCGAACTTTTAGATTTGGAAATCACTAAAATAAATAAGTTTTATCTATTATCGTTTAGCTTTTATAAAATGGTATCTTCAGTTTGAATTCCGCTTACTGCAAAATAAGCAATGTTTTTGTATATATCAAGAAATCTAGTAATTTTTAGCTTACTTTCATTTCATCAAAAAAGCTAATGGATTTGACATGCATTGATGTCCGCCTAAGATAATTATCATAATAACGGGATATTCCGCTGAACGCAATAGAAGGAAGGCTGTTTTTGTTAAAATTTCGGTTAAAATTGTGATTATTCTGGCTTTTTATAAACATTTTTGATTAATAATAAAAGTATGCGCTTCTATGTATCTAGTGATGATGAGGCTCCGGTTCCAGACGCTCTTACTGAGACTTGAACCCAAGCTTGAGCTTCCCTATGAGGATTTGAACCTCGAGCCTCAATAAAAGTTAGATCCTGAGCCTATATATGTATATTGTACCACAAATGAGTAATAAAATAGCATCTAATTACATTTCACTTAATTTTTTTCATTTAATGTTTTATTTTTGATTGTTAATGTAATATTTTTTACTTAAAAAATTATAAAAATGTAAAATGTTGTTTAAAAATGTTATTATTGTTTATTTAAGAAAACTAGAGCCTCGCTCAAGGTTTCTCTTTAAGCAGAACCTGACGGGACATAAAAAAATGTATGTTAGGAAAAAAATTTCTGCAGAGTGTGAAAAGTAGGCTCGTAGAGGTCTTCAAAGTTTTCACGTGAGGTACGGGGACAATTTTTGCTTATAACTTTAAAACTTAATAACATTTGATTGAGAGGGGTTAGAACAGTGGAGAAAGTTTTAAATGTTAAGTTATAATTTAGAAAAGTTAATTACAAAAATTTGGGGGTGTATGTTGCCAGAAAAGGGGACATTCTTAAAAGTAGATATAACTACAGGTCTCTTGTTAGCTGACCAGAGAACTGTGGCCATATATATAATTTTAAGATTGTCCCCCTGTTTATTTAACCCCTTCCTGACTACCTATGACTGAAGTTTTCATAAATTTGTTTTTTCAAAAATACTTAATAATTTTTAAAAGTAATCACACCATGCAACCACCCCCTGTTTAATAGTTATTAATTTTCAAAGTTATTAGCCGAAATTTTTTTCCTAACTTACATTTTTTGATGTCCTCTATCAAATAAAAGTGGGTTCCATAATTTCGGTTTAATACACTCGAAAACATTCCCCGCGAGCCTCATACCTCAGGTTCAAGCTCCAAAAAATAATAACCTCGAACCCAGCCTCTTCAAACCTAAACATAAAATCAAACTCATTTTAAAAAGTCACAGTTAGAACACATATAAGCCTACCAAATGCAGTCCCGAACGCGACGAGATAAAAGTTTGAAAGCGGTATTATTTAAATAAAACTATAAGAAAGTGAGCTCTCTATGAATGTATCGTTCTTGTTTATTAACACCATCAGAATTATATCTTATATACAATATATCAATTTTAGCATTGAAACTTATTGTTCTTGTGATGTTCAACAAAATTTTATAATATGGATATATTCGATAAATTTAAAATAAAGTTGCATTAAAACAAAATCGCTAATAATAATGATGACAGAAAGCTCAAGCTCAGGCAAGCTAGCTTAAGCCAGCTCACGCTCATGATAAAGCTCAAATAAGAGATTTAGTGTAATTCTAAAGCTATAAGCTCAGAATTTTTTTAGCCTAAATTTGTAAGCTCAAGCTCAAGCTTAATTCAACGAGCTTATTGAGTTTGCGTTGAGCTTAATAAAAGCAAACTTTTACGATAAAATGTTTCAAATATTATGTAAGCATTGCATACATCAATAAAATATTGTTTCTTTTAAAAAATAATAACAAACTTAATCTTAATTGCAAGCTTTTGAGTTAATGTAAGCGATATTTTACTAGTAGTTATGAATTAAAAATTGGAATATGTAAATATAAAACTCATATTAATGTTGAAATTCAAATTTTTTGTAAGATTTAAGCTCACAGTTAAGCTCAAGCCAATTCGTAAATTAGTAAGCTCAAGCTCATGAGAACATTTTAATTTTGAAGCTCAGCTCAATTTTTTCCTGTTTTGAGC
Source organism: Phthiracarus laevigatus (assembly GCA_034700185.1). NCBI lineage: Eukaryota > Metazoa > Arthropoda > Arachnida > Sarcoptiformes > Phthiracaridae > Phthiracarus > Phthiracarus laevigatus. The sequence goes on from JAQIXJ010000712.1 coordinate 5,982, forward strand.
TGTAGCTCTGCGAGTTCAATCAAGCTCAAGCTCAGGAAAATTGAGCTTTCTGCCATCATTACTAATAAAGATAGTGGAAGAAAGTTTTATATTACAGTTTTTAGCTCACTTTTGATTAGATAAAAGCGAGCTTATGGATTGGATCATATCTGTCCGTCATATGAGTTGTCCGCAGTATTATATTAAGTAATTGATTTTACATAGTTCTTGTGTTAATAATGGGATTAGGAATTTTACCATCTCTTTGAGTAAAAACTAATATATTTGTTTGCATAAAACCTAAGAAAATGTGAGATCTAGATTTGTGAGTCGTTCTTGTTTCTAATTAAACATAGATATTAATTTCTAATTAAAATTCTGAACAAAAACTGCTCGATTCAAATTAACCAAACTCGACACTAATTGTCGTACGCACATTTCAGATTTAATTTTATAACACTATAAGTTTACACTGTATAGAAATAAATATCCAAACGCGAAACAATGAAACACTTAAAATAAAAACTGTTTTGATTTTATATAAAATTATTTTTTTAAAGTTTTAACGTTTTTCAATAGTAATATTAGAGTTAAAATCAACTTATATATAATGCTAAAATTAATAAAATATTAATTGAAATGAAAATTATTCGTAATATCAAATTGCTGTTGGTTTACCTCTAACTGTTTCAGTGTCGTCGCCATACAGCAAAGTATTCTTTCGGGACACGAGTAATGATAAAATAAGTTTATAGAATAATATTGAAATCTATAAACAAACACACAAACTCTCTCTCCACTTCTCTCCTCTTCTTCCTCTTCTTTCTCTTCTTTCCTCTTCTCTCATCACCCTCACTCTCTCTCTCTCTCTCTCTCTCTCTCTCACTCACTCACTCTCTCTCACTCACTCACTCTCTCTCTCTCTCTCTCTCTCTCGTGCTATATTATAAGTAAATTTCAAATAAATTGAAAAATCGTTTAAAATTTTTTAAAATCATTGGATATTTTAATAAATATCATTCATTCTACTCTTTTAAAACGTTTTTTTAAATTTCACTTATTTTGGTAAAACCATACTTCATATCTGTTTTCAATAGAAATTGTTACACTTTCACGAATTTTTAATGCCTTAATATTATATTATTTTTATTTTGCATAAAATATTATAAAAAATTTAAAATAAATTTAAAATGTTTATGCAGAAAATTAGTTCTAAAATGCTGGGATTTAATACAAACCTATATTTAAAATTTTTGGGCTATAAGATTGAAATTATTTTTAAATATTTATGTAAATATCAATTTTAAAATAATGTTTCCTCGTTTTAAGAAACTTGGTTAATGAGTTAATTAGAGCAATACAAAAAAAATCTGATTTATTTATCTTTTGGAAAATATTTAAATAATTAAGTAATACTGTATAATAAAATTCTATGCAATTCATTTTCAAAAGCTTTTAATTTAATTTTCTTATGGTTTTTAGAATCCTATTAATTTTCTCCCCATTTCATCATATAATTGAAACCTCATTATAATATTAAGTTAAAAATTAATTATTTATTGCATATTCCAGGAAATACTTTGCACAATTTATAAAATGTTTAAATTATTTAATAATTATTTTATTAAATATTTTTGTTATCCTTCATTTTAATTTAATTTTTTGCAACTAATCTATATAAAAAAGGAGCATATATTACATTTCTATTGCGTGGGTTTAGATTCAATAATTGATTATTCATAGAGAGAAAGTTTCTTTACTTAGAAAACTATGTTACTCCATATAACCTCTCTCTCATTCTCTCACTCTCTCACGCACACACACTTTCACTTAGATTCAGTTGTTTCTCTATTGTAATCGATCTGATAGTAAAACTGGAACAAGTCCTTGATTCGATTTGAAGGGCAATGTAGTGCTTCATGTGATTATTGGATGCCATTTACGTCAACGTCCCGATGAGTCTGATTTGTCTGACGCCTATGATTTCTATAGTCGATACAATTGAATCGGACACAAAAATGTGTTCATGTATTTCTCGATAAAATATGGGGAATGCACTTCCGTTATTAAGGCTAGAAAATTCTCTTTTGCCATCGATATCGTACGGTTTGCGCAGATTATAGTATCGTTTTTTCTTGCTATACTCGATTTCTCTCACAAATGATTGAAAGTGTTTGAGATCAAAGTTGCTGAAATGGTTGCTTTTTATAAGCGAATGCGTGTACGCGTACCAAAAATGTTTCATCAGTTAAACCAATATTTAATTATGTAAAAGTTGCCCATCAAATAATAAACCAGCAAAAAAAACGAAATTATTATTGCTATCTATATTTTTAGATTAAATAAAAGTGTATTACAATATACTTGTGCCATAAATTTATGAGTGCTTTACTTATTATTTGCGATAAAAAAATTTTTAATAATGCGATCGCGTTTCCGTAAATTACTGTCATAAACATAACACACCACTCGTAGCGCACACATAAGTGAAGTTGTGTGTGATAGTAATTTGATATTCGCTTTTGACATATATAAGGTGCGTATAAAATTTATAATATGCTATTATTGGAAAAGGCTGAGCTAAAGTTTTTTAGTCGAGTTTTTATAATAATCGCTAAAAGTTGTTGTGTTGTAGAGTAGGGTTCTTCTTCGCCCGCAAAATATATTGAAAGGTTATGACAGAAATTACTATCGATTACACATATCGATAGATCACTGCCTGTTATTCGCCTTTAGCAATACGAGCTAAAATATATTTCCATTTGTGAAAGAGAGTTGCTATAAAAATAAATATCTATATAGTATTTGCTATATTATTTGCTAGAAAAGTTTCATTTCTTTTGATTTCTATAGAGAAGAATAGATATATATATGTATTTTGTGTGAAAGTGTGTTTTAGAATATATCAAAAATAGTGTTTGAATTCTCTAAAGAATTTTTTTTTAGTTTATTTGAAGCTTTGATTTATTACGTATGAAAGTGGCGTCCAAATGATTCCCTAGCCTTTGTGCGATATCACTATATTATCTTTATGTTTTAATACGAAAAATTGAATTTTTTCTGTAAAACATAAATTACGTTAAAAATATGGTATGTTTACCGAAATTATTGTTAAATGTTTGAATATTTTTGCGAAAATAAATATTTATAAAGTATAAGTATAGTTATATTGTTAATTGCTTTTCAAAAATTTATTCGAGTCTTTTTTGCCTTAGAGCTAAGAAATAGATATAGTCTAAATCTCATAATATATTGATATTATATATTATGATAAATTGAATAAAATACTTTAATATTTATAGAATATGAATAGAAATAAATATTAGTATATAAGTTGAAAGCTATAACTCGAATAATATTATAACCGATTTTACTTACGAGTTAAACAAAGTTTTGTAGAATTTAAATCGCTTAAAGCTAACGTTTTATCAAAATTGATAACTTTCACTAGAAGTAAACATAATATTCCCTTTGTAATATGATTTACTTTTAAATTTATTCTATAAACTAATTTTATTTATAACATATATTAATAAAAATAAAACTAGCATAAAAAATTAGTATAATTATTGTCTTTACATTAATACAAGTAAATTAAATATTTACTAGTATTTTATTTTCAAAGAAAACGTTTTCAATAAAAAAAAGTACAGTATAGAAAGTAGTGATTGAAAATATTTAATTTTCCAATTCCACTACCGTTCCATTACCGCACTCAAAATTTCTACTGCCATTCCACTACCGGAAAATAAAAATTTTTTCATTCCATTACCATGCCATTACCATGAGTTTTTTCTACTCCACTACCATTCCACTCATTACCATTCTACCATTGAAAAATTTTAGCTCTACAAGCAACTCAATTTGGATCAAAAATTTTTTCCCGTCATTACTTGTATATTGAAGTCGAAAAAATACTGATTATTTATTGTTTTAAAAATTAGTATTAAAAACTGCAAGAGAAATCTTTGTTATTTGATAAAATATTACTTAAATTTTCTTTATAAAATCAGACCATAAACCACTACCACGAGCAAAAAAATCGTTGCCATTCCATTACCGGAAAACAAAAATATTTTCATTCCATTACCGTGCCATTACCGGAGCTGAACTCCAATTCCACTGCCATTCCACGGTAATGGAACTATATTTTCAATCACTAGTCCAGACCTAATGTTATTTTTATTCCTTTAAATAGTTCAATGTCTTTTATTAAGCGAATTTAATAAATTTTGTTTAAAGTTTTTAGTTTAAAATTTTATTAAACTGTAATAAATTTACGTCAGAATATTTATTAAACAAAAAATATTGACAGTATTAATACTGATGCACAAAAGTCAAAAGTAACGAATTTTATTGAACTCTTAACCTTAACTCATGAAAATTTTTTAACTCTAATTCTAATTGTTAACAACAAAGTAAAGAGAACTAATAAAATTCGAAAAACTATTATAAGGTCAAAATCAAAAACCAAAAGCTACTAACTGATAGATATACGATATATATTTTACTGTAAATAATAATTAATAAAAGAAATTCAATGAAAGATTTTATTCAGATTTTAGTCCATCGGTTAACTCACATCAAAATCTTTAACTTTAACTCATAACTTTAACAGTGTTAATATGTTCATCTCTAGTGATTTGCAACAAAACAATACATGTAGTATATAATTTAATAAAAATAAAAGACAATCTCCTTTTCATAGTTTTACATATTTAATTATAACAATTTATTATTTGAATCAAGCATTTTCACAACAATATTGGGAGTTTTATAAAGCACACTCTTATATGCTAATAATATACTATAAAAATTACAATAATTAAAATAATAAACAATTGTTTAAAGAAAATTTATAATTAGTGATAATATTTAGAAATTAATTGCTAATACAGAAAAAAACCACTAAATTCAATAGAAGAGAATGTCAAACAAAAGAGAATACGAAACACAGGAACTATTGCGAAGAATTAGATTGATGAATGAGCGCAGTGGTGTACCATCTTTCGGAACTGATCAACAACAGCACAATCAACAACAACAGTTAGGCCATCAATCGGAACCTCATGCATCGATGCCATTATATTCAGATCAGCGCAATCATTATGAGCGGCAATGGGTGCCATCCTATCACCAAGAAGAGGAGCCACAACCCTATTTGCATCATCGTTGGAAACCAAACAATAGAGAAAACGAAACAAAAGAGGAAATATTGCGAAGTATTAGATTAAGGAATGAGCGCAGTCCTGTACCAGCTTTCGGAACTGGTCATCAACAACAACAGTCAGGCCGTCAATCGGAACCTCATGTATCGATGCCATCATATTATGATCAGCGCAATCATTATGAGCGGCAATGGATGCCATCCTATTATGAAGAAGAGGAACCACAACCCAAATTGCCTCCGGGATGGAAACCAATGGGGCTTCCATGCTGCGGAAAATATATCGGTAAACCTGATTGCCACACACAACGCCAAAGGTTGCGTCATTCGCAAACTGTGGACCAAAATACCCAAATCACTTCGCCGGAACATCAGAAAAAGGAGCAAACAGCGCAAAAAGAGAAAGTTTCGGGGGAAGGTGTTGATGGGGATGAAGATTGGAAGTTTTAATCAAAATTAAAATGTTTAAACAGAAAATAAGTTAATTCGTTGAAAATCTATTTGAGTGATTCAGAATATTTATCAATAATTATATTACTAAATTATCAAATCAATAAAAGTATTTATTAAATTATTAATTAATTTATTAATATATTAGTGTAAATTTTTATTTCTGAAAACATTGTCGCTGAACTATTTCAACTCTGAGTGAGCATTTAAGTCTTAATACCATTTCGCTGGCGTATATTATTTTATCCAAAGATTTCACATTATGTATGGTAAAGAAAAAATTTCGAAAGCATCACCTTTTCTTCCATAATAGCTAATTTCTGACCGATACAGTTACGTGAACCGGCAGAAAATGTGGTATAAGAGAATGCATTTCGATTCTGCACATTTTCGGACTAATCTGTTGAAATCGAACTTTAGTGGTTCGTTAAATTGTGTGGAATGTAAACGAAAGATGAGAACAATGATGAGCTGAATCTCTTCCGTGATGTTTCGACCAATGATTGGCACAGACGGATACAATTGCAATGACTCTTTGATGAAGCACTCTAAATAAATCATACTTTTCAAGTGTTCAGGCGTTATGTTTCTATTTATATCGTCTCCAAATTAGAGTCGAGTTACTCTTGAATTTAATTTGAACGCTCGGATGAAGACCGAGAATATATAGAGCCCAAGAAACAGCGAGCGCTGTGGTATCGTGATCTTCAAGCATAAAAGTGTCAACTTCTCGGATCTGTTCTAATTATATTGAATTTTTTCCAATGTGTTAGTCTAAAAGTAGGTCTAAAAATGCAAAACGTTTTTTCTGCTTGTTTGCCACACAAGTCATTTGTCTTGTCTGTCAATTCCTTATTATTTTCGTGTTTACTCGAATCATTGTTTTCTTTACTTAACAGTAATATTGATTTTCTTTCCTTTATTAACTTTTCTCGTCACTCCATGCAAAATATTCATAGTTTTGCTAAACATTTTACCTTTAACTCGCATCAAAATCTTTAACTTTAACCTGTTAACCTGTTAAGTCAAAAGTTAACGAATTAAAACTAAAGTAAAGTAATTTTTTGCGAAAACATTACAACTTTAGAGAATTAGATGGAGCCACAGATAGAACAGGTGAAAGAGTGTGCACACTATATGGCTTGCAAAACAAAACCATGATTTTAGTAGTTGTTTGTGGTAACCATTAAATTGATAATAATATCGCGGTGATGTTACGAATACCACGAGGCATTAAAGTTTACCAAATCTATGTCGCAGTCTTATTAGGGTGCGCTTCCAGCTATTATATCTATAAACCAATAGTAAACGATTATTATCGTCTCAAACAAGAGAGGGAATTGAAAAAAATAACCGAAGGGTTTCGTGAAGAGTGATTGCCGGTGAAACTTCGTTTGAATCGATGGCCGCGCAAAAGCAAACAATAACACTGAGCAAAAGAACGGTTTTCGTGTGCGGCGTTATTGGTTTAGCTCTGGCCATGTACTCGGCTTACGCCTCAACGTTCGTGTTGGATGATATGCGATTCGAACGGTGGCAGAGAGATGTCCAGCATATGCGTCGGAGAAAAGACGCCGAAAGAAGGAAAGCTGAAGCGATTAAAGCGTTCGAAAATCAATCGAATATTAATTCGAAGAAAGAAAGTTAATTTCGCTTTTTTCTCCGTTCCTTATTAACAGTTTTTTGCGTGTAATTTAAACTTAACCGTTATTATCGGATTTTTTTATACTATTTACCGTAAGTTTTGTGTTATTCTTTCATTAGAAAAAACATTAGTTTTGTGTTTAAATAGCAGTGATTTTTTGTGTGAAATTTTAGCGACACGTGTGTTGTCAATCGATTAACTCGATTATGATAGCAATGATATCGCGACCTGTTGTCAAACTAATTAATCTGAAACATATGCGATACAATGAAGTGCTTGGCATTCAATTCGAAACTATGAAAAACGTGCAAAAATCGGTTGAAACTGGTGCTCAACGCCATCTCATACCGAACCGACTTCTACTCGTAGAACACTTACCGGTGTACACAACGGGCATACGTAGCAAAGAATATGACGACAATTTGGCGTCAAAGTTGACCGAATTGGGCGCAGAGTTTGTTCGCACAAACAGAGGCGGTTTAATAACATTTCACGGAAACGGACAACTAGTGGTGTATCCGATCATTCACTTGCGTTCGTTCGGCGTTATTACCGGCATTAAGAGTTACGTTTGCCTCATAGAGCGCACTGTCATTGATTTATGCGAATCGTTTGGCGTACGTTCGCATCGAATTAGTGGTTTACCGGGAATATGGATCGATAACGAAAGAAAAATAGCTGCTATTGGTGTCAGTGCCAGCAAGTTTGTCACTATGCATGGTTTCGCCATCAATTGCAATGTTGACCTTAAATGGTACGATCATATTACGCCTTGTGGTATACCTGACAAGAAAGTTACTTCTTTGTCGAATGAACTTAACAGAGATGTGCCTATAAGTGAAGTAACGCCTCGATTAGTCGAAATTTTTAGCAACAATTTTGATTGTTATATTGAATAACAGGTAAAACCACAAGATATTTGTTTAGTGGTTAGATTGATATTAAATAATACACTGGTTTGTTAATCTCGAAATAATAAATTACGGTAAAACGTAATTATAATTTTTCATACGGTAATCAGTTTGTAGCTTAAGTATTTATAATATTAAATTTTCTCGTAGCGTTTATTGCACAAAATAGAATTTAAATAAGTTATAACTTAGTTAATAAACTGATCGATTTTAATTATCGCTTTTTTTCTTATTAATGTGACAAAACCATGGAATTTATTAAAATAAAACATTCAAAAAATGTCTTATTATGTTTCGTATGACTCATATAAAAGATTAGTCACACCAATTCATGGTAAATAATGGGTTTAAATATCACCAGGACCTGAGATTTAATATATACTAACTTAATATTAAGTTATTAATATTTAAATGGTTTCGAAACACTAGTCCACAATAAGGTTTTAATTCCCTATTAATTTACTTTCAAACTTTGACATCACACGACCCGAACCCACATTTAGCAAACTATTTTACTACTGTACTGCTGCATAAGTCCACAGCCTTTGAAATGACGCGCTGTTTCTAACAGTATCTAATAGTAACAACAAATAAATGATCATATGATACAACAGTTTGTTGAACATACGGTGTTTTATAATTAAAACAGATAAGACTGACGGAAGAGTGTTTGAGAGGCGAGACCTTTAACTACAGTCTACAGTATACACGAATTGTCTGTGTTATTTATTTTATTATTTTATTATATTTAAATTATTTTATATAGAAATTTGATTTATTTTAAATCTATATTGAAATTTTTTAAAATCAATTCCTCCCTCTATATATCTATATAAATTTAAAACAATTATGCAAATATTTATTATCGTCGATTAAAGCCACAAAAAAAATGTTTGAACAATTTAAAATTAAAATGTTATCGCGTCACTAATCAGTGAGAAAAAGTTTCGAAACAATTAATTCGACGAAACAACAATGGAATTAATACGCACACCAAAGGTACTGACGATGAAACGAAAACTAATTTAATCAATACTTTAATTGCCGTTAACATTGATTGATGTTCAGGTTGAAAACGTGCGAATGCTTTACAGATATCCGGCAACCGTTGGTTCGGCAACGAGTGGCACACTATATCTCACGGCCACTCACCTCATCTTCGTTGACCATCACGTAAAGAGGGAAACCTGGATTCTTCATACGCTAATCGCGTCTATAGAAAAGCTTTCGATTACCACAAACGGTTCGCCACTTCTGTTGAGGTGTAAGCACTTCTTGTGCGTGACATTCGTCATACCGAAAGAGAGAGACGCGCACGACATATATCTATCGATCTATCAGTTATCGCAGCCCACAACTATCGAAGATCTATATTGTTTTAATTACACGGCCAGTAGCGAGCACTTTGACAAAGAGGACGGTTGGAACCGATACACAATCGAGTCTGACTACGAGCGTATGGGATGTCCTAACAATAATTGGATTCGATCCACCATTAATAACAATTACGAGGTAAATCCGAATTCTTCCAACCATTTGGTTTGGTTTTAATAGTTTTCAAATTTCAATGTGGTTTTTATAAAGATCTGTGACACATATCCGCGTTCATTATATGTTCCTTCGAGCTCCACATCGCAGATGTTATTGGGAAGCGCGAGGTTTCGGTCAAAGGCTCGTTTGCCAGTATTATCATATCTACACCATAACCAAGTACTGTAGAGTTATATTTCATTTTAACTGAAAGTGATTCGAGCTATACTCGTAATTTTAGGCCGCCATATGCCGGTGTTCTCAGCCTTTATCGGGATTTAGTGCGCGGTGTATTGAAGACGAACAGCTTCTCGATTGTATACTAAAATCAAACCCAAATTCAAAAGTATTATACGTGATCGACACCAGACCAAAGGTATACAGTATGATGTGTGGCCACAATTAATGGATGAGTTATTGATGCGGTTCTCTCAACTATTTGTGTCAATTCTAGATTAATGCAATGGTAAACAAAGCGCAAGGAAAGGGTTACGAGAACGAAATTTTTTACGAGAATATTAAGTTTCATTTTTACGGCATCGAAAATATACACGTCATGCGTGCCAGTGTCCAAAAATTAATGGATGGTATGTCCCGAAAACTGACTTATATTCAAACAAATGAACTGTTTTTTTTTTTGGATAAATTAAATTATTTTAGCGTGTGAACTAAAGATTCCATCGATGAACGCATTTTTAGCCGGTGTTGAGAGTAGCGGTTGGTTAAGACATATCAAGTCAATAATAGAGACTTCACATTTTATAGCCAAAGCTATTAATGATGGCATCAGTGTTATCGTTCACTGTTCAGATGGTTGGGATCGAACGGCCCAAACATGCGGTAAAATTGATGTTTGTTTTAACACATTGTATAACATCCTAATTAAGCTTATGTATGGATTGGTAGGCATCGCTTCGCTAATATTAGACCCATATTATCGCACAATCGATGGATTTCAGGCGCTTATCGAGAAAGAGTGGCTCTCGTTTGGCCATAAATTCAATGACAGATGCGGCCATATTCTGGGAGACAGTAAGGAAATGGCGCCCGTATTCACGCAATTCTTGGATGCGATCTGGCAATTGACGCAACAGTTTCCGCGATCGTTTCAGTTCAACGAACGATATCTGTTGACCATTCACGATCACGTCCATTCCTGCCAATTTGGCTCTTTTATTGGCAATTGCGAGAAAGACCGCAACGATCTCAGGATTATAGAGCGAACGTATTCGCTATGGGCTTATCTATCTAGTCATCGATCCGATTACGTCAATCCTTTATATTTTTGCAACGATAGTACCGAAGAACAGACTTTATTAACCGTTAATGTGGCGCCACAGACTATTAAGTGATTTTATATAACTTATAGAAACAATTAACGTTCCTTTTTCTAAGCATTGATTTTAATTTGTCGTAGATTTTGGAGAGGTTTGTACAATCGGTTCGAGTTTGGTGTTCACCCGCGAGACTCGATGAGCGAACTACTCGTTGCAACGCAGAATCATATACTCAGTCTCGAAGATCATATCAAGTTTATGGAACAGGTTTCACTCAAAAAATTTCATTTAAATTTCAAAAGAGTAATTTTTGCTAATTTTGTTAGAGAATATCTCAAATCAATTACGGATCTGGAGATCATTTGCCGTACAACGTGTTTTCAATGTACAGCCAAATGCACGAATCGTCTAATAATGACAATTTAACGGATAAACCGCTACCGCAACACACTAACAATAATAGCAGTTTTATCGGTTCTATTGATCTCGAAGAAGTGGATTCATCGTTAAAAGCCGTGCAAGAATGCGTTAATCGATTAGAGAGCTCTACTCTCGCCGCTGACAACACTAACGATAATGAAGACAAATTAAATGTAACGAAATATCGCATTTGCATTAACAATATTAAATATTACGATAGTATAGTATTTTTGTTTTGTTATAACAATTAGATGGAAGAGTATAATAGCGTTACGGCTAACGAAATAAAACATTGCATGGAAACGGTTGCGCTTAATTGGCAATCGCTGCAGAACGTGAAAGAGTGTCCGTGTTCTACACCATTCGAACCATTCACTAACAAATATCACTGTCATTCGTGCGGACGTCTGTTCTGCGTTCGATGCATCGATAAGCGTATACCACTACCGGGACACGCGTCCAAGCGATTGGTTGCCGTGTGTCGACACTGTTACCAGAATGTTATGCGATCCAACTCTATTGACTGTATATGAAACGACAACCGATTTATATTATTATGTATGACTCTATTGTTTTACTCTTAACCAAATGATAATAATCGTTTTTTATATTATTTTAATATATGTTACATTATTTAACATTTATCTAAATTTATTAAAACTGTGCATAATTTTCAATACTATACATTGTAATCATTTTTGAATCTAAATTATTATGTGGAAACGCTTATCGTTTAATTTAACTCCGCTAACATTATTATTATTAATTTTTACGTAAATATGCGATAGGTTTCGAGACCAATAGGAACCCGTAAACATACTCATACTGTTGACCCTACTAAAGGTACTAATGGTAATGGTTTGGTTTTTAATGTTTCATTAACCAATATAGTTTGGAAAATTTCCCTTTTTTTGGCTCAAGAGTGAGAATATTTCTGTGAAAGTTTATTTTAGAAATTTCCCCAAATGGAAACGATATAATCATATGTTATACAAGTTTATAGAATTTATGTATGGAAATGTCATTAATTTCAATGGGAATTTCATTATCTAAAAAGAATAATTTTCTTTTATTAAAAATATTCATGTAAAATATAAAGGCTCATTGAAAATCTGTTTTAAAAAGTTCATATTTTTTTACAAAATATTTTCTTTGTTGGGGAATATTTCTCTTTTTGATAAATTTGAAAGAAAATTTCGCAGAAACTTTCTACAGAAACTTTCTCCTTCCCAACTATATTACCAATGATTTGAATTAGTATTGTTTAAGTACGTAAATTTATGTTTAATTTGGTTTGTGAAAAGTCAAACCGTTTCACCTTTAAGCGTTACTATAGTTTGTGACGCATGCGCACTGTTAGACACGTTACGGTATTTCACACTGTGAACAATAGTCTGGGTTTTAGTTGATTGTTGTAACGTTTATTTATTTACAATTAATTGGTCAGTACTTATTTAGTAAATTTATTCAACAATGACAACAAATGATATTACGGGCCAACATTTAATCGCGCAAATATTGCAACTAAATCGCGAAAATGCGTGTTTAAAGACCGAATTATGCAAATATAAAATTATGTGCTATTATTACGAAAAGTTATCCAATTTAGATAATAACAGCGAACAACTCGACCAAAGAACCAAATTAAACGAACAAATATTGGCGCTTAAGAGTGTGAGTTCGCCTATAATTCGATTAATCAAACTTCGATACAATGATCCGAATGATAGCCATAACAACGAAACGCGTGAAAATATTTTTAATGGTATGGTTATTAAAACAATAATTGACTTAATAAATGCTGTAAATTAATACACTTAAATTGATATCTTAAAAAACGATTAATATTTAGTTATAGAAAATAGTGAGAAAAATCAAACCACTAACTGTTACGAGCAGTCGTTCAATGAAGTGATAAAGAATATTATTTCGGTAATTGACGAACAGGTCAATGGACAGAATCGAGACTCTAGTGATAGTAATCATGTTTCCGCCGATAATAGAGAAGCAGATGATAAAACAAATAACGACAATGAAAGCATTTTATCAGACCATTACTCAAATCCAGACAATGATTGCGTGGATATTGAATCAGTAAATGATTGCGATATTTCTAATGCCGAACAAACGGACGTAATTCGAAATAATGAGTTAACAAATGAGTTAAATGCTAACGAGAATATAAACATTGAATTTGAAATGATTGGCAAAAAAGAAATCAATTGCGGCCATAGTTTAGAAGATAATTGTGACGAAAATAATCAAACAGAAAGTAGTGAACTAAACGATTGTTTGGTGTGCGGCGATAATGCAAAGCGAAACTATTATGGCGTTAAGTGTTGCGAGGCTTGCAAGCGATTCTTTTACCAATCAATAAAAGTTGGTCATTACCATTACAGATGCGCTTTCGATGGAAACTGTTTTATAACACGCGTTACTCGAGTACAATGTCAATATTGCCGATACAATAAATGTATTGCTGTGGGTATGTGTGTCCAACCAGTCGGATTGGGACCAGTTGTCAAGTTTAATGCGACTAACAATAACAATGCACTCTCGCTGTTGGCTCCGCCACTGGTGCGACAATCATCTCACGATTTTAACGCCAATGAAGAAGAAAACGGCGACAGTTGTGTGCGTTTGAATGTTATACAGGAAGATAAAAGGCGGTGCAAAGTGTGCGGTGATTATGCTTACAATCAGTACGGTGTGGAGTGTTGTGGCAGTTGTAGGAAATTCTTTCATAATGCCTTAAAAACAGAACAAATCGCATTTAGTTGTGTCGGCGGTGGCAACTGTTTAATGACACCACAAACTCGAACTAAGTGTCTACATTGTAGATTTAATAAATGTTTAGCTGCGGGCATATCCTATACCGCCGAGAGATGCAGAGTAATGGCCAAATCCGCCGCTGATTGCAACGTTTGTGGCGATAATGCGTGTGGCAATTATAATGGTACGGTTTGTTGCAACGCTTGTAAGAAATTCTTTGAGAAAACGGTTATCAACCATAAAAAATATAGTGGTTGTTCAGTCAACACCGGAAACTGTTTAATAACGCGCGACACTAGAACGTGGTGTCGTTTTTGTCGATACAATAAATGTCTGTCTGCGGGAATGTCACCCGAATCTGTTCGCTCACGATTAGGCAAAAGCTTACTCGTTTCTGTGTCAGATAAAGAGCAATCATTACTTGCTATAACCGATACGTCTATGATTTCAAATGTAAAGTCGAATTGTAATGAAAGCGCTATGACTGGTGTTATAGATGCTAATAATGCTGATAACGGCGTTATGTCCATAATCGATGAATCGAATAATTGTCAACCAAATTTAAGGCGTAAAAATGATGTGAATTATAATATCGATGATTTCAGTGACGACTCGCTTGTGCTTCCATCCGATCGTAATGGAGATGAATCGTCGGCCGATGAGTGGACAGATATGAATAGCTTTGAGTATTTAACAAAGAAATATGTATGCGATCACGTTGGTTGTGGTAAAGTGTTTATGAGCGATCGAAATCTTCGTACGCATCAAAAAATGCATACAAATCAAACGGTAACGTGCGTTCATAACGGATGCGGTATTATACTGAAAAATGACGCCGAATATAATAATCATATGCGTCGAAATCATCCCGAATTGTTTCCCGAAATGAATTGGATTGAGTGTACCGAAGATGGTTGCGTTTACAAGACTAAGTTAAATATTGATTTCGCTGATCACCAAAAATATCACGAAAATCTAAAAGCGAAAGCAAATATCTGTTTACCAATCGATTATAATATTGATAAGATCGGATTAGTACCGGTATTAAGTAAAGTGAAAGTGAATTCTCGTTCACAACTTAACAAATGGAGAAGTCGTTTAATGGGTTGTAAGCAGCCATTCAAATGCGATGAACTCTACTGTAGAGGAATGTTTCGATCACAATCCGGTCTTAGTAGGCATAAAATCAGAACTCATGGCAAACCAATATTGCGAGTTTGCGATATCGATGGTTGCAATTTTAGCGAAATGCGTTTGGACCGATTCAAGGCTCATCAAGAGAGACATAGCGGTATTCGAAAGTATAAATGCGATCACGAACAGTGTGTAAAGACATTCTTGACGAAGCATGACTTGCGTGTCCATAAGTTGTGGCATTCGCCCGATAAGCGATACGCCTGCGAATGGCCCGGTTGTGAGAAACGGTTTAAGACTAATGCTTCGTTGTTTCAGCACAAAAGATATCATAGCGCTATACCCGCTTATCAGTGCGATTGGCCTGAGTGTGAATATGGCACTCCTAACAAGTGGAATCTGGAGAAGCATAAGGCCAGACACACTGGCATTCAAAAGTATGCGTGCGTTTGGCCGTCATGTGAATACAAAACCGCTAATCAAAGCAATTTGAATACGCATATTAAAATGCATAATAGAGTGAAGATTCCAAAAATTCCAAAAAGCTATGATTAAAAAAGTTTTCATACTATTTTTTTTTGTAAAATTTATGAAACATAGTTTATTTAAAATATTTTATTATTTATTTACTTTCTCACTTTTATGGACTCCTTTCTTTTTTTTACGATATACTGTAGTATTCAAACTAAAATTCAATCATTATTTTAAAATTAATTCGATTAATTATGGTTTTAATTCAATTATTTATAATTGAATAATATTTGTCATTAAAATAAAGTTATTAACTGTAATTAATTTGATTATAACTGGTTATTAATTGTGAAATAGAGTAGTAAACTGTTACCTGAAATGTCGGGCTCATGTTGGGTATCAATTGAGTACAACATTGTCATGCTTTAGAATTTTTAGAAATTACCGATTATCCAATATAATAGAGAAATTTAAACAATAAATTATGAAAAATTACTAACAAAGAAAATTGTTTGTTAATTACTACAGAACCACCATTTAAAATTAAATTAATTGTATAATAATAATTATGACAATAACGGTGTCGGCGATTAAACCTCTCGAAAGTGTTGTGCACGCAATTATTAATAACATTTTTTTGAAAATTCTGTTTATGAAAGGCTATTCATTCGCTCACTTAAACAATTAATTGAAAAGTGAAAATGGTTTATCTCAACAATGAATGGCACCAAAACGGCTTAACTTTAACTTTTTTATTGAGTTTAAGCTTAGAAAACTTAATCCATTAAAAAATGCAATTTAATTGTTTAAATAATTATTTGAACTTTAATTTTAATATATTGATTTGATACAACTTTAAAAATTTAGTTACAAATTGTGCTAAAATAGTTTCATCTAAACTCCGATCTGATAGTCTCAGTCTCAGTATGCAATTCATTTTCAAAATGGTGGCGAAAAAACTTTCAATAGCATTATAAGGACCCGCTTTGAATGGTCACTTTTTCAACACATATCAATTCATGAGTGGAGTGTAAATTAGGGGTTTTCGAGGTGGTAGGATCCCCCTTAATCAGGAGGGGTTGAAAAAAATTTTATATTTGCATTCTAAACCTATATCAATCAACTCAGCTCTAAAATCTGAGTAAAATGAGGGGTCACTCGAGGGGTGAGCACCACATGGAAAATTTATACATTCACAATTTATATAAATACTAATAATCCATGCGAAGCACGGGCTGAGAGTCATTCTTATGACTAATATATTCATTACTTTATATTTCAATATTAATTAGTTGATATTTAATACATCAGCATGTTTTCTGCTTCTGAAGTACCGTCACCGCAAAATAAAATCGAACCCAAACACACAGCAAAATCTTGTTTCACAAATAGCAGTAAGACGTCATTAATGCAAAACTAGTGTATAACAAGTTTTCAATTCTAAGAAACAACATGTTTTGAGTTTCAGTGTTGAGTTTTAATTTGTGAATTAAATTTTATATTATATACATTCAATTTGGTTTAACGTGTTTCAAATATAATAACCATAACTCAAGTTTCTCTAATTCATATAACTTTTACATAATTCCGCAAAACTCATCGTTAAGTGTAAGTGATAATGGTTTACACGATAGATGAAAGGCAATTCATTGTCGAAATGTATTTAAAAACTAAGTCTTATGACAAGACATTGTTAATGTTTTTAAACGAATTTGGCCGTCATACTAATAAAAATGCTTATTGGAGCATTTATAACAAATTTCTCAACACCGGAAAAGTAGAAAGTTTGAAACGTAAGAAAAAGAGAAATGTTTTAACTGACGAAAAACTTCAACAGTTAAATGACAGTTTCACCCGATCGCCAAGAAAACCATTATCTATGAGAAGTATAGATTATAATGTGTCCGAAACTTCTTGTCGAAATGCAGCGAAAATTCTTGGCTTAAAACCTTACATAATTCCTACCCTGCAAGAATTAAAACCTATTGATTTTGAGAGTCGGATAAATTATTGTAAATGATTTCTTGAATTTATAAAGGACGACATTGATGTGTTAGACCAAATAATTTATAGGTAAAATATTTTTTAATTTAATTACAACCTTTATAACAATATTTTAATTAGTGACGAGGCTTGGTTTGAATTGTCGGGGTCCGTAATTACTAAAAAATCGAGAATATGGTCTTCCGAAAAACCAACAGCTTTCACAACGACCAGTTTACACCCATTAAAAATAGGAGTTTGGTGCGGGATTTCGCGATCAAAAATTTATGGTCCCGTATTTTTCAATAAAACTATTAATTAAATAGAGTATATTAGAATTATTAAAGAATTTATTGGATTAATAGATATTGACATTATTAATAATGGTTATTTTCAACAAGATGGGGCACCGGCGCACACATCTAGACTAACAGCACCACATTTAGCAACTTATTTTTCAAATCGAATCATTTCTAAAAGCAACAGATTCCTCGAAAATACAATTGATTGGCCAGCTAGATCTCCCGATTTGACAAGCCCGGACTTCTATTTATGGGGTTTCTTGAAAAATAAAGTCTACTCTCCTGTTCCATTAAATTTAGATGACTTAAAATTAAACATTACTAATAGAATTAATAATATTTCTAGAGAAACTTTAGTTAAAGTGTCAAACCATATGGTAAAGAGAGTTAAATTATGCTTAGAAAACGAGGGGAAACATTTTGAGCATTTAATAAAATAATTTTCATAAATTTAAAATACTTAAATAACACTAGTTTAATATATATCTCATTATATAGTTTTGTAAAAACCACATAACTGCTTATCACTGAGTTCGATTTTATTTTGCGGTGACGGTATACACATCAAGTATATTATCGCTTATTGTAATTCTTTGTATAGTAACTCATTAAACATATTCAGTGCTTATTTCAATCGTTATTGCTTTCTTCAATAATTCCTATGTTTTACAAGCAATTCACTTTGTTGGTAATTATGGTACACTTATATGAAGCGGTGGTACCATTCTTCTTCAGTGATTATTATTCTTCTTCTGAATTAACACAAGTATAGGTTACGTGTTAACGCGTGCCCTATACTGTCCCTATTACTACTACTCGTTGGTAAACCTACAGTTCGACTTAAAACTAATAGTCAAATACAGTACATTTTCAATGCTCGAGGAACCAATTTGCTTAAGGATATTTACATTTTCATAAACTTATCAAATTTTCATAATTATTTATTATTTATTACGTGATTTTTCAAATATATCTTCATATGAACTCAATTTAGTAAACTTCTTTGATTGGTTACCATAACTCCATAAACTTTCATTCGACTCTAAATATATTTGATTATTAATACCATATGCATGTTGTATCGGATTGTTTGAGTCAAATGTAGGACATAACCAATGTTTGGACATTTCATTCATACAATGATCGATAATAGCAATAAATAATATAATTGATGATAATTTAATGAAATTATTCATTTGTAGAAAATTGGATAAAGAGATTAAAACAATTTTATTTAAAATTTTAAAATTAAGGTGAATTAAAAGTGTGCGCTATAATTAGTTTCGTAAATTAAAACTGTTAAAAGTGTAACAATTAAACATAGTAAATGTCAAGTATCTTCAAAACATATACAGGTATACAGATATGAAAAAAGACTTAAATTTCTAAACATTTATAAATAAGTTTATTGATCATTAATTAACAGTTTATTGTAAATTTCCGTGAATTTTTGTTGTGTTTTTGTGATGCAATTTCTATTGTTATCACTTTTATAATGAAAATACTATATTAGTATGCCTTGTTTTTCACTAATACTCAACATATTTTTACAAGTTTTTTAATTTTAACACAAAATAAAATAATAATGATATTATTTATATTTTAAAACAAATCAATTTTGTGTCAACTCATACACAGAGATGGATTTCCCCTTTCCACTTTTTCCACCTTTTTGCAAGCAACGGAAATGCGCGCAATCGTTTTTTATTTAGTCGTCTGTCTATAGCCTATTGAAAATGAATAGATACAATGATTATGTAACTAATATTGTAACTACAAAATGAGTGCACTGTCTCCGTTACTTGCTGTAGACAGGCGAAAGTGGCACAGCGCCGACCATCTCTGCTCATACACGTTCAAACACTAAACACTATACCTATTCAACATAATTCCAATAATAGACTAAACAGATTAAGATTTAAGGTCCGTTTCTTTTGTTTTTACTTACGATGTTAGCATAGTTTACATTTTTGTATTAAAAATGTTCAATTGTCACGCTTTATAATCAGTAAGGCGATTGTTAAGACTAAATCATGCATTCATTATACATAATGTTTGTCATTGTTTAACTAATATGCAATGTCTTTTAAAAATAATTGATTATAGCGCAAAATTTCGATTAATATTAATTTTAAAATTTTAAATAAAATAGTATTGACTATTATCTTAATTCTTAAGATCATAATGGTGGTCGCGGAGGTGAGATACGATTCCACCACTAACACAATTATTATGTACATAACGCACTACTTTGTTGGCTCCGCCAATGCGTTATGCTCGTTATCTTTCTTACATATAAACATATGCAGAGATGTTAACCGCCGTTCCACTGGTGCCCGTCTACTAGTCTAGAGTATTTCGTTAACAGAATTTTCAAAAGGATTATGTTTAGCGTAAACTAAAAATAGGCAAAAACGAAATCGTAAAAGTATAAATCATAATATACAGCGTTTACCAAAATGTAAGCACCAGAGGCGGGGCTTAAACTATAAAAATTCAAACTTCTTTTATATACAGTAAAGTCTCGGTATAATAACAATTAAAAATTAAATTTTATATTCAAACTGTTCTCCATCTGCAGCAATGGAATGACGTAAACAGTTTCTAAATGCATTAAAACATTCCCTAACATTTCAGTATCGTCATTAATTAAGTTGATTTCATTCTGAATGTTATGTTTTAATTATTGCAATGTCTTGGGCGGGAAGAATAAACCCGATCTTTCAAATATCCCAAAGAAAAAAATCCAAAGGACTTAAATCGGGCGACCTTGCAGGCCACTCAACTGGCCCGCGTCTACCGATCCATTTGTTCTGGAACTTTTGATTTAGCCATTCCCGAACCCGAAGGGAATAATGTGCCGCAGCGCCATCTTGTTATACCATACTTCGGATAAATCAGTTGAATTGCAGATATTTGGCCAAAGATAATTTTCTAATAAATGTAAATAAACTGGGCCGGTAACTGATTTTTCAAAAAAGTATGGGCCAATAACACGATGGTTCCAAAAACCACACCACACCATTACTCGCGGGTCGTTTTGAAGTTTAGAGTCCATTACAAAATGTGGATTTATTGTGTCCAAATAACGCATATTGTGTCGAATTACGTGACCATTCAAATAAAATATGGCTTCATCAGAAAAAATTATTTTTTCGTACAAAACTTAAGTCATTCTCAATATTTTCTATTCCCCACTGACAAAGGTCCTGGTCGTCTTCATTTAATTGATGGTTAAGTTGAATTTTATAAGGGAAAAATTTATGTTTTTTTAATATTCGGGCAATCGAGTTAACCGAAGTTCCGGATTCTTGACTTAATTTTGGGATCGATTTTATCGGGCTAACCTAATTTTATAAAATTTAATATAAATAATTTAAAATATTTAATTAAAAAATACCGAAATTTTTGCAAGAATTGCAGCCGTGTTGAATTCATCGGTGGCTGTTTTAGGTCTACCCGTACTTTTGCCCGTGTCCAGAGAACCAGTTTCTTCGAATTTCTTTAATGTCCGCATAATTATCGTGTGGAAAGGTGTCGTTTTTTCCGGGTATTTTACGGCCAGGTAATCCGAAATTTGTCTAAAAGACATTTTTTCATCGTAGTAAAGTTTTACCCATTCAACTTTTGCTTTTGGTGAATAATTATTTCGAGAAGTTGTTGGTGTGGTCGGAGTGTTAAAACTCATTTTTAAAATTTAACGTAATATTTGATAAAAATTTATTTAAAATATTTGATAAAATTAAATTTTGTTCACCTACAAACAGACAGACAAATTAATAGACACTTCAAAAACAATAAATTTAACTAAAACTTACATTTAAACAAAATAATCAATTAAATTAATTTTCTCTGTTTAGATTTTTAACAAGAAAAATTTCTTTGTTTATAAAAACACGTGTTGTATGCAGCGCTTAACTGTAAGGTCAAGGGTAAGCCTCTGATAAACTGGTTAACCAGTAAGAGATAGCCTCTATGGTGCTTGCAATATGGTAAATGCTGTAGACTCTAATGTGAATTTTCAGGACTAATCGATTCTATAAAAATTTTTATTTTATCATTAAACTGTATAGAGTGTTGTTGCCAGTGTTGCAGTGTTTTTTCGGTGTGTTTCTGTTCGCACTTATTTTTTTATTTGGCTGTTAGACTTATAATTTAAAATTTTTAGAAAAAAGTTACGGAAAACACAAACTTATTAATTAAGGAATAGATAAGGAATAGAATTTTAAATATAGTTATTGAACTTGCATTTCTTAATTTGTTGTTTATTATATAATAGTTTTGGAATAGGAATAGAATTGAAATTATTTTAAAAATTAGGAATAGAATAGGAATAGAATAGAAATTATTTAAAAATTTAGGAATAGAATAGGAATA